>RCUC01111832.1:0-12203 GCA_003697995.1 Taxidea taxus jeffersonii
TGCCCCAACCTTTCTGCAGAAGGGTCCCCCTGCTTCCTTCTCCTCTCAGGGGCTCAGGTGCCCACTAACTCAACCCCGGTCAGCAACTCAATCCTCAGGAAACCTGAGCTGATACAGGAGCGGGCCAGGGCATGGGTGTCAGGTGTTGGGGAGCATGGTGTCATTGCCCACTCTAGGGGATGGGAGGAAGGTACAGGGAGAGGAGAGAAGTGGAAGAATAAGAGGGGCTGACCCTGTCTCAATGACCTCTCACTCCTAGATCATTCCTTCCATGGCCTTGGCTTGGGAGAGGCCTGAATTCCAGGCCAGCTTTGCCTGACTCACTGTGTGACTGCACAATGCCACTTGCTCTCTCCGAACCTTGGTTTCCTCACCTGTAAAATGCAGGTGATAATCCCATCTACCCAATTTACCTCTTAACTCAGCAGCTGACATCAGAGAAACCCCCCAAAAGGGCCACGAGTAAGAGAAGACTGCCACAAACGAAGTTGTAGGAATGTGAAGCAGAGGACTAGGTGGGAGACCTGTTCCAGCCTGGGGATGAGGAGTAGCTGGGGCCCAACTTCACTTACTTTTCTTGCCCTGGGGGAGGCCAGTCCTGGGCCTGGGGGGGCTGAAACTGCTGGGGCTGAGAGGAGTGGTGCTGGCTGGGGTGGGAGTGGGAGGGTTGTAGAGGTAGGAGCCCACACCACCAATGTTCACCCCTGCAGAGAAAATAGGGGCTGTCAGGCTTGAACCTCCAGTTCCCGGCCACAAAGAGGGTCCTGCTGTCCCCTGGCCTCTTCTAGGCTGGTACTTACCCCTGGGTCCAAAGAGAGCCCCATAGCATGGCTTGTGGCAATATGGCCTCCCGTTGTGCTAGGCACAAGCAGAGGAAAGAGGGCTGCTCAGGGCTAAAGGCCTGGGGTGGGGGGTGTCCTCCTATGTCCCACAGGCCTTCTCTCAGGACAGACTGCCAGGTGTGTCTGTCCATTGGCCTGGGCTGGTGGGGCTGGGAGAGGTGTAGGGTGAGCATGTCAGAATTGCCGCTGTGGTCAGGAGAATGAACAAGAGCAGGTCAGAAAACCGTGGCTTCCCTCCCCTCCCCACCAAAAGGCATGGAGTCCACCAGCACAACTCCGGTATCCCAAATCCTGACTGGTGAGGCCCTCCAAGTAGGTGGTCTTGGTATTTGCTGAGGTTGCCTTTAGTGAGCCTCCTGAGTCGAAACTGGGGGCTGGTGCTTAGGGGACAGTGACAGACACAGGGCTGTGCACCCTGGCCAGGCCTCACCTCTGCATGCCCTCCTGGGGACAGGACGCTATGGCAGCGCTCACATTTCAGGCAGAAGCGGTGCCAGTTCTTGCCCAGGGAGCTCACCTTCTCCGCTGTGGGGGACAAGGTGGAACCGGGCTGTGGGGAGCCAGGCCACGCAGCGGGGGGCCCCCTTTTCCCTCCTCAGCCCCGCCCGCCTGCTTCCTAGAGACCGTGGGGAGTGTCCCGGGAAGATCAGCTCCAACCCGCCTGAGTGCCCTGCGCCCCATAGGTGGAAAGAGGGTCTGAGGCTACGCTGTCGTCAGCTCCTCCAACGCCCCGGCTCACACTCGCCCCATCTCCCCCTCCTCAGCCCGGGCCTCACCGAAGAAAACAGGTTGCTGGCAACGCGGGCAGGTCCAGCTCATGGCTCCGCTCAGCGCAGCCGGCACATCACACAGTAGGCACCACCGTGGGGGGCTCCGGTCCCGCCCCCTCCACTGGCTCCGCCCATGGCTCCGCTGGGAGCCTCATTGGGCTGAAACCGTAGCTTCTCGCCGCCTATTGGCCGTCAGAAATTTAGGCCAACTCCAGCTGGGAGACGCCGGCGACTTCTCAGTTACTTCCAAAAGCTAAAGCCTCCAACCCGTGGAGGTGACAGAGGGACTTGAAGCCAGACAGGAAAGGAAGAGAGCACTGAAGACGCCTAGGGCGGGGGTAGGAGGGTGGGCACTAGTTTCTGTCTCCGTATAAAGGGCAAAACTGTCCAGAGGGCGGACATCACGAAAACGCTGTAATTTCGGGGCGCCTGGGTGGCTCAGTGGTTAAGTCTCTGCCTTGGGCTCAGGTCATATCTCGGGGTCCTGGGATCCAGTGCCACATCGAGCTCTCTGCTCAGCAGGGAGTCTGTCCCCCCCCCCTTTGTCTGCCTCTCTGCCTGGTGATCTCTCTGTCAAATAAATAAAATCTTAAAAAAAACCCCAAAAACTAGAACACTGTAATTTCCTCAAAACTAGGGGTCAGCCTTCTTTGAAATGGCTTAGCTCCGCCTTGACCCTCTCAGGAGTTTAAGAGCGTTGGAATCTGGAGCGCATCTCTGCCACTTACTCTCTGGCTTCAGGCAAATTTCTTACCTCTCAGTGCATCCATTTTGTTTGTACAATGAGTATGATGATTAATCTCTACCTCATAGGATTGTTGTGGGAATGAAGCCAGTACGTGCAAAGGGCCCAGTGCTTGGCATATAGCTGCTATAAAAGCGATAGCTATCATTAAGATGGATCCCATAATCTCAAAAGACTCTTTGGTAGCCTCAAAGTGTGGTCTGGATACAATGGTTTTCTTGTGAAATTACAAAGCTTAAATATATAATTATATAATAATTATGTAATTATATAATTACAAAACTTAAATATATAATTCAGACACCAATTACATATTCCTAATTTAGTTTTAAGGTGTTTTAATATTTGTTACAAGTAGCCCAAAAGTGCTTCAAAGGACACTTCAAGAAAACCCACAGAGAAAGGAAGAAAATATTTGCAAACATAGTATCTGATAAGGATCTAGTAATAAGAATATATAAAGGACTCTTACACCTCAACAATAAAAAGACAACCCAATTTAAAAACAGGCAAAGAATTTGAATAGACATTTTTCTAAAGAAGATATACAAGCACATGAAAAGGTGCTCAACATCATTAGTCATTTAGGGAAAAGGAAAATCAGGATCACAATGAGATACTATTTTAGACCTATTAGAATGGCTATAATAAAAGAAGGTGAGTAATAACAAGTATAAGGATGTGTCAAAATTGGATTCCTCATATGCTGTTGATGAGAATGTAAAATAGTGCAGCCCTTTGAAAAACATCCTGGTAATTCCTCAAAAGGCTAAAGAGAGTTGCCGTATAATCCAGCAATTGCAATCCTGGGTATATACCCAAGAGAAATGAAAGCATATGTCCACACAAAAACTTGCACACGAATGTTCATAGTACTGCTATTCACAACTGAAAGTCCATCAGCTGATAAACAGATGAGCAACGTGGCTTATCTGTGCTAGAACAGGACTCAGCCATAAAAAGGAATGAAGTACTGATGACACTACAACCTGAATGAGCCATAAAAACATGCTAAATTAAAGAAGCCAGACATACAACACCAAATACTGTAGGATTCCATTTATATGAAATGTCCAGAAAAGGGAAATCCATAAAGACAGAAAAGTGGATTAGTGGTTCCTAGGGGTGTGGAGGAGGGGCAACTGGGCATATCTGCTGAGGGGGTATTAGATCTCTTTGTGGGGAGATGAGAATGGTCTGGAATGAGTGATGATAGTTGGACAACCTCATGAATATACTAAAAATTAATGAATTGTGTATCTTAGTAGGGTGAATTTTATATGTGAATAATCCCTCATTAATAATAATAATAATAATGGCTGGAGATAATTTATTTTTTAAAAAGGCAGCTCAGGAAATGAGGGGCAGGGAAGAGAGCTAATTACTGTGTGCCAGTGCCCCAGCAGAGAAAACAATCCTTTGATGAAGTATTAGGTGGTGAAATGAAGAATTTTCTGGGGTAAGTTTGTCAAGTCAGCCCAGAAACAGCTCAAGAGGGCGTGGGTGCTGAGCTTAGCCTTCAGCTGCAATGCTGTGTCCTGCTGGGTGAAAGGGGCCCTGTCTGTGTCTCAGGAATTCGAGAGCCTCTCTGGACTTCGGTTTCCTCCCTGAGCAATGGAATAGGACTGGTGTCTATGAACTTCCACTTAACACTCCTGTTTCCTCAGTTGTCTCCATCCATACTTTTTCCTCACAATACTTGTTTTATCCTCCTTGTTGACTTCTAAAGGTAGAAGTCTGCATACCATGAAACAAATTTGCCTATACTTTCTCATTACCTGTTTCTTGTTTTGGGAACTATTTCAAGATCCTTAGTTTTATACCTGTTTCTTGATGGGCTTCTTTAACAAATTTGAAAAACATCAGTCTCAGTCTCCACCAACATTTTGTGTTTCTGCCTCTCTTGTTCATTTCTTCTTCCAGGAGGCAGCTTGAGGTTCACTGTTTTTTGCTCTCTATGGGGCTCATGGAGAATATTTTACTTCAGGAGGTTGGGAGGACTTCATTGTAGTCATTCATGGACATTGCATTTATTGTCCTTTAGGAAGGTTAGCTTCATTGGCCCACAGAACTATCCTTAGAATTTCTGGGGCATATCAAATAATCTTTCGCTGAGGCTCTGCAGCTCTTTCTGTGTTGGATCACCTTGGACACATACCTCAGCCCCGTAGAGAGGTCATCTTTACCAGAGCATCCAGCACAGGACCCCACATAAAGAAACAGGCGTCAGAATATGAGCACCATGCTGCTTTCACACAACTTGCACTGAGTCAGTGGGGCAAGTGCTTTACTGCTCCTGTCTTCTGGGGCCTTCCTGCATTGCATGGCCGTGACAAACACAGTATGCCTTGTCTCTTCTCTTTCAGTGCTTAGGAAAGACTAGTTGAGGCTCCTCCTTTCCAAATATTGGCCATCCATTTGCAAGCACAGCAAACACAGTATTCCACTCTTCTTCCTTGCCTGGCTTCTATTATTCTGTCTCTAAAAGAGGCTTTGTAAAGATTGCTAACAGGGGAAATGAACACTTCTTGTAGGAATGCACTTGCAGTTATTGATGGTGGCTGTTCTGAACACTTTGTGTGACTAAAGCCTCTAACATGATAGTTTAATGAATATCACATATGGTTAAGTTCAGTAGAGTGTATTAGTACCTAATCAGCTGTCAGGGTGGAGTTTGTGTCATCTGAGAGGCAGATCCCTCTTTCATAAAGATGATTGTTCCCTTGGTGCCCCTCAAATACCCCCTACTTTTTCCTGCACAGACCTCTCACAGTATCTGTATAGTTGTGTTACACTTATTTACTTGTCGGGCTTTCTTCAACCAACATGACTGATTCTTATCTGTGTACCTATAGCACCTAGTGTGGGTGCTCAGTATGATAGTTATTATTTTTTAAAGACTTTTATTTTTAGGTAATTTGTATGCCCAACATACGGCTCAAACTCACAAACCTGAGATCAAGAGTCACTTGCTCTGCCGACTGAGCCAGCTGGGTGCCCCTGTTTATATTATTATTAAAATCCATCACTAACACTTTTTACTTCATGTTTTTAGGCTCTATTGTTAGGTACATTTGTTTTCAGACTGTTGGTAGTTTTTGATGAATTGACCCTTTTATTGTTATGAAGCTGAAGAAACAAGCTTTCCAACTCAAGATGAGTGGTGGTGAAGATAATGGCCCAAACACCTGAGGGCTGTCACATGGATGAGGCATTAGGGCACTACTGAGACCCCTGGTGAGAGGTCACAGAGAAGGAGATTGGGATTCTGTCGAAGGAAAGAACCTACTTATAGAGCCCAAACATGGGGTGGCTTCTTCAGATAGTAGGAGCTTCCTATCTCTGGATGTCATAAATAACACTGGAGAACAAACCAACCAATCACTAGTGTTGCCGAAGGGATGCAAGCATCATACACAAACAGATCTTTGAGTTTTCCCCACAATTTGGCAGTATATGATTCTGAGATTCTATTACCAAAGAAGTGTTTCAAATTTGTGTTAGCAAGAGAGCACTGTTAAAAACAGTGACAGCTAGGGGCGCCTGGATGGCTCAGTGGGTTGAGCCTCTGACTTCTGCTCAGGTCATGGTCTCAGGGTCCTGGGATCAAGCCCCGCATCAGGCTCTCTGCTCAGCAGAGATTCCCCCCGCCCCCGCCCCACCTGCCTCTCTACCTACTGTCTATCATCTCTATCACCTTTCAGATGATAAATAAAATCTTAAAACAAAACAAAACAAAACAGCGACAGCTACCACCCATGGAACATCAGTCACAGGCACTGTACTTGTTATTTCTGATCCTATAACACCCTGGTGAGGGGTTTAAAAGCTACATTATCGGGGTGCCTGGGTAGCTCAGTTGGTTAAGTGTCTGCTTTGGCTCAGGTCATGATCCTGGCTCAGCAGGGGAGTCTGTTTCTTCCTCTCTCTCTCTGCCCCTGCTTGTGTGCTCTCTCTCACTTGCTTGCTCTCTCTCTCAAATAAATAAACAAACAAACAAATAAATAAATAAAATGCTACATCATCAATTGTACATAAAAGCAAACTGGCTTGGAGAGGTTAAGAGATTTGTTCAAATCATACAGACTCAGGATTCTCAAGTTCATACTCTTTCCACTCCCTGCTCTTAAGCATGGTTTCTGCTAAGCTGCCCATGTGTTTGAGTCTGAAAGGATACTATCCTTGTCTACACAGCACCTCTGTGCCCAAAGGTAAGAGGACCTCTCCAGGTAAATAATGAATGGGTTGCAAGAGATGGGAATGTCATTAAAGCTTTTCCATGGCCTCTCAGTGCCCTCAAGGTAAAGTTTTTAACTTGGCTCTAAGTACCTCACTTTTCCAGTTCTAGCCATTCCTCCTGTTTTTCCCTCCAACCACTAAATGAGCTTCTTAAACCTGCCAAATCCTTTTTCTGCCTCAGGACCTTTGAAAATGCTATCTCCCTTCTGGGAACTTGCTTCCTGAATATCTTCACCTCACTAATTCCTGCCTAACTTCAGGTCCCCCTCACCCACTCAGTATCAGGCTATTGGGCCCAGGTGTTCTCTCCCATAGCATCCTGTGCTGGTAGGCCAAGGGGTACAATCAATGACAACTGTTTTTTCCCTACTTGACAGCTCAACCGAACAAGGGGAAAAAGGCAAATGGACACTCATAATAAAGGCTACATTTGTAGCTTAGTGGGAGAATAAAAGAGGTCTGCCAACTTCCTGCCCTACCTGCTCCCACCTAGGAACCTAGGCTTTATCTACTCCATTAGTCTGTGAGCTCCATGAGGGCAGGGACCAGGAATGCTTTGCCAAACACTGTGTATGCTTCCAATGCCTTGCTTAATCTCTGATACATAGTGCTCAAGAAATACTTATTGGTGAAAGAATGTTAAATGTCTCCCTCAAATGTGAGTAGATGAGGGCTAGTGAGGAGATGCGGAGTTAGGAGGGGACTGGAGTAAGGGAACCTTAGGTGCCTAGGAGTAAGAACACAGGAGTTCATTTCTTCATGCCCATGAGGATCAGCATGTATGAGGCAAACAAGAATATGACTTAAACTGATCCTGATTATAAATACTAGATAATAAAAAGAATACTGAAAATCTGCTTTGGCAGCAAACCAGTTCCACTAATTGCAGTCATTCACAAGAACTTACTAATTAAACTTAATTAGCATGTGGCACAATTATGTCTATCATTAAATATATGGCAAATGAGAGAATGTGGGAAGGTGTTATGTAAACTGTAAAGCACCTTACAAATATGACTGCTATAATGTGTCAGGTTAGCACTGAGTTTTGATTACAACTATTAAGTCCACTTATTTTTAACTTTGTAGACTTGTTCAAGTATATGGGCATATGCTTAAACTTTAAGGCATTATCAAAAACTTTGTTCCTTAATGGCTCCTGAAAGGCTTTACTAAGTTCTGGTATGTTAATGAAAAATTAGTCTTACCTCTTGATCACTGTGTTACTTAACCTTTACTACCCATAACCTGTGTGCTTTCTCATACCATCTTCTGAGTATCTCCTCTAACTAGAAAGCTTTACTTTCTACCGCTTATGTTACTTAAAAAAATAAAAATAGAAACATACACACAAGACAAAAACAGACTGAAATGTTTTCTTAAAACCACACTAGCAAGTCTGTTTGACTTTTTTCCTTGTTTTCCAGCATCTACTTGCTGCCGTTACATGAACCTGCTGAGAGCATTCCATATATAGCTACTTGTGGTTAGTTAGCTGCTTGGGGTTATTGACTGGGCTATATTTTGTGACTGAGTGGCATCAGCTGGGCTAGTTCAGAATCAAGACTGCAGGAAATGACCCTCTGATCCCTCACCATGGTTGCCTTCAACTCATGCTCATGAAGAAATCAACAACAGCTATAAATAGTGGGTTTTCCATACAAAGATGGGCTTGTTTCTCAAATATCACTTGGAAATGTGTATTTTATCTAAAAATATATGAAAATAACTACATCCAGATAATTTGCAGCATGAAAAATGTATCCATATGCTGCTGGAAACTGAGAAGAAAACAAGAGGAGTGAAATTTGGTGGTCAGCTTGCTTGTAGATCTGACAGATGGTGACAATACTCCGTGATGTGAACTGTCAGCAACTTCCTCATCCCATTTTTTATAATATAAAAGAATAGTCCTTCCAGGTCATGAGACTATGTTAAGGAAAACTAAAACAGTTTAATTTTATGAATTCAGAAAAATGCAAAAGCTTACCTTTTTATAGAGGAATTTCTGAAACTCAAAATCACAGAACCAGGAGTCAAGTTCCAGGCTCTTCCCAACTCCAAAATGACTGGGCTTTTTCTCTTCTTCTCTGGAGCTTTGGGAAGAGGCAGAGCTTTAATATCTTTACTCATAATCTCTTACTACCACCCCACCCCCCACCAAAAACAGGGCATCAATTACCAGTATCTTGTGGAGACAAGAACTTATGCATCCATCTTGTGATAAAAAGCCACAAAGAGGAAGGCTAAAAAAACCAAGGTGGCACTGAATCTTTGCAGCTCTATAGGGGACACTTTCTTTTCTACTTAGAAGCATTTCCTTTGAACATTCATCTTCCCTCATTCTAGATTGTTCAGTAGGGTAGATCTTGTTCTTCCATGATGAGCTTCTGACCAGGGCCTGGTCTGAATACTTTATCCACCTTGCCACAAGAATTGTTTAGGGATAGAAGTGTGGCCCAAATCACACTCATCCTTTTCCCAGAGACTTTTCCATAAGACTTTTTGGTGTTACCAGGAAAAATACACTCTCATTTCCTAGACAGAAACCTTGTAAGGACCTCGAGACTGCAGGGGCTTTTTTGCCCCTGAGTGAAGAGAAAATGAGGCTAGGCAAAGCTGAGAGAAATAGGAAGGGAGGGTCCTAATGACAACTCTGACCTCCGGGATCTAACTCTGCCCCAGTTTCCCAATATCAAGCAATAAATTATCCCCTATCCATTTTTTCTTAAGCTTGTTTTAGATTTCTGTTAGAACCAAGAGTCCTAACTAATACAAAGTGCATCTTTTTACAGTACTTGTGCTTCTTCTTGTATTTAAGAATTACATTATGGTGTATAAAGTTCTGACACTGTAAATTGCTTCATATACATATTTTCTTAATGCATGATTTTTAGGATAACCATATAAGAAAAAAAGACTAGAAAATGATGTGTAAAAATTGGATAGGCAAGTTATCCAATTAAATAACAGGCTAAGAATTTGGATAGTTTTCCAAATGGCCAAAAAGCATATGAAAAAAATGCTTGACATCATTAGTCATTAAAGAAATATAAATCAAAACCAGAGGACATACCATTTTACATCCACTAGGATGGCTATAATCAAAAGAGAAAAATAGAAAATAACAAGTGTTGGAAAAGATGTGGAGAAAATGAAACCCTTATATTTCTGGTAGGAGGGTAAAGTGATGCAACTTCTATGGAAAACAGTTTGACAGTTCCTCAAAAAGTTAAATATATTGTGATTTCACAGAAATGGCAGACAGTTACAAAAATCAGTCCTCCACTGAAGCTATCATTAAGCTGGCAAAAACGGATAGAAGGAACTTTTTCAGAACTCTGGAATCTAATAGAACTTAAAGTGGAGTCCAACCAGTGGTGTGCTTAATAAAAAAAGTAGCTGTTAAATGTTATGGCATTTTTGTTTACCTGTCTACCATCCCCCACTCCCCAGTTTGGTGGTGGCTGTGGCACAGTAGTCCACATTCCTGGTGTGGCTTGCTAGTGCCAAGGGAGGAGAGACGCACCCTATTTGCAAAAGACTGTGGCTGTCAATTTTGCCCTGTCTGGTGGTTCCCTGAGGGATGCATGCTGAGTCTGACCTTTTTTTTTTTTGCCTCCCCAGCCTGGAGAGCTTTCCAAATAGCATCTGTTCAAAGTACTTAAAGACTTGTGCTACTGGTGACTGCCTAGTGCAAGAGACAGAGAACTGAATAAGCAGCAGATGAATCTAAAAGCCTGGGAAGGAGAAGACTGAGGAGGAAGCTACATGGAGAAATAAGGACTCTGAAGGGCTACTGTGTGATTGGGGAAATCCATCATACAAAGTGCATGCCCAGGGACAGATGCATGTTCAGAAAAGACCTGAGAATATCCTAGGCTTGCACCTTTAGCTGATCTTTGGGTTCCATGCAATCAGGAGGTGAAGGCTAAGGCAGAGTTTCAGGCAAATTGGCTTAGCATTGAAGAAGTGCCCAAGCTCAGAGCCATGCTACAAAAGCCTGGAGAGGTGGTTGTGGTGTTTTTAGTCCAGCCACTTAAGGAAACCTCTGTCAGGTCACTGACTGACTGCTGAGATAATGGAACAGAGTTTCAGTGATCACACACAACAAGAAATGCAGTCTTAACAAAAATAGTTTAGGAAAGTCAATGAACAAATGGATGACAATAGCCTTCAATAACCAGGGGATCTGATTCGCAGACTGACACAGTTTAATATTCAAAACGTTCATTTTTAAACATCAAAATCACAAGATATATAAAGAATAAAGAAAGTATGGTTCATTCACAGAAAAAAAAAGAAGTTTATAGAAATCATCACCAAGGAAACCCAAACACTGGATTTACGAGGCAAATATTTTATTTTTTTTAAAGATTTTTTATTTTGTTTAAGTAATCTCTACACCCAACATGGGGTTCAAACTCACAACCCCGAGATCAAGAATTGCATGTTCTAACCACTAAGCCAGCCAGGCACCCCATTTGGCAAATATTTTATTTTGTTATTTTTTCTAAAATATTTTATTTATTTATTTGACAGACAGAGATCACAAGTAGGCAGAAAGGTAGACAGAGAGAGAGAGAGGAAGGGAAGAAGGCTCCCTGCTGAGCAGAAGGTCCCATGTGGGGCTTGATCCCAGGACCCTGGGATCAAGACCTGAGCCTAAGGCAGAGGCTTTAACCCACTGAGTCACCCAGGTGCTCCATTGGCAAATATTTTATTTTATTATTATTATTTTATTTTGTTAGAGAGCGTGAGCACAGGCTGACAGAGTGGCAGGCAGAGGCAGAGAGAGAAGCAGGCTCCCTGCCGAGCAAGGAGCCCAATGCGGGACTCGATCCCAGGATGCTGGGATCATGACCTGAGCTGAAGGCAGCGGCTTAACCAACTGAGCCACCCAGGCGTCCCATCCATTGGCAAATATTTTAAATCAAATGTCTTAAATGTGCTCAAAGAGCTAAAGAAAACAATAGACAAAAAAACTAAAGGAAACTAGGAGAATGAAGAAATGAAGAAATAAAGAATATCCATAAAGATATATACATTATTATTATATTTACATACATTTATTATTATAATATAAGAACTAAATGAAAATTCTCCAGAATAGGTCATATGTTAGTCCACAAAACTCAATACATTTAAAAAGACTTAAATCATACAAAATATCTTCTCCAAACACAGTAAAGTTAAAAATCAACAAGAGAAGGAAAACTGGAAAATTCACAAAATGTGGAAATTAAACAACATGCTCTTAAGTAACCAAAGGGTCAAAGAAGAACTCACAAGAAAATGATAAAATACTTTGAGATGGATGAAAATGAAGATACAACATATCAAAACCCATGGGATGCAGTGAAAACAGTGCTAAGAGGGAAATTACAGCTATGAACATTTTAAAAAAGAAGATCTCAAATCAATAACCTAACTTTATACCTTGAGGATCTAGAAAAAAAAGAGCCAACTAAACTAAAAGATAGTAGGAGGAAAGAAATCATAAAGATTACAGCAGAGATGAATGAAGTAGGGAAAAGAACAACAGAATCAATGCAACCAAGAGTTGATACTTTAAAAAGACAAAATTGGCAAAACTTTAGCTGAATT
>RCUC01111835.1:0-12115 GCA_003697995.1 Taxidea taxus jeffersonii
AGCATTTGATAGATGTTAACTGATATCACAGGTGCTGTGTGGGAGGTTTCTGTTTCTAGAAAGAGCATTTTTGAGGGCCTTAGCCGGAAGGAGCTGGGCAGCCCAGCCTCTGGGATGGTCCCTCACGTGCCCCTGCAGTCCCCACTCACCATCTCCACCTAGACTTTCGTATACTAAGTCCGCTCCCTCCCATGCCCAACAATTCAGGCAAAGGCCTTTCCTCCAGACAATTCCTTTCCAATCTGTGAAAACTTTGCACTTTAATGAGTGATGACAGGATGGGAAGGAGGTTAAAACAGGAGCTGAAAGCATCTGCTTTGTTAAATGGACCATTGTCTTTTCATCATTCTTTCTCAACGTGGACCATTTTGGGGGCAGAGGTGGGGGAGTGAACTTGTCTTGAGTAATACCAGCGTGGGCTAGAAGAATTCAAGAGCATCCTTGCTCTGCAGAAGCCTTTCTCTCAGGCTTCCACAGACATTGTTTTCCTAGTTCTACAGCTTAGGGGACAGCAGAGCTTCCCTGCTCTACAACAGCAGAGGTCAGCTCCCGATGGCAATGGCAACACTTCTGGGACTCTCCCTGCAGCGCTGCCTCAAGGACTCAGAGCTTCGAGATCATCCATCATCCTCTCCTCCCTTCCCCCTGCTCCTCTAATTTCAGATAGGCAGCCTCTATCCCAAGTCTTTGACAAAATCTAGAAGTTACAGGCATTTGAATGAGAGCTGGCTGTGAAGGATTAGCAGTGGGGGATGGAAGGCCCAGGTCTGGCTTACATGAGTCAAGCTGCAGTGATTTGTGGGGTGGGGGTGGGGGGTGCTGGTCTCTGCTCTGCAGCCAGCTTGGTCCCATTTCTTTATCTTCCCCCTACCTAGGTAACTGAGCATGGCCAGAAAAAAAGTGTGCAACCACACTAATGGATCTCTCTTCAGATTCTCAAATAAGACCTTGCTTCTACATCAGATTTACTGTTTTCTTTGTCAGTTTACTCTGACACCACGTTATACATTAGTTTCTCAGACCTTATTTGTCTTTATAACTGAAAGCTTATAGCCCTTTACCAACCTCTCCCTATTTCTCCCACCCTCCAGTCACTGGGCCCTACTCTGTAGGAGTCTGTCAAATGATAGCATTTTCTTTTTTAAGGAATTAGATTCCCTTGTACATATACCACAGCATCTTTGTTCACTCATATATAGATGGATATTCAGGTTGTTTCCATACCTTGGCAATTGTCAATGGTGCCATGGTGAACATGGGAGTGTAGCTCTCTCTTCAAGATAGTGATTTTATTTTCTTTGGACATAAACCTAGAAGTGGGATTGACGGATCATATGGTAGTTCTATTTTTAATTCCTTAAGAAAGCACCAGACTGTTTTCCACGGTGGTTATATCTCAATCCCATTTCTCGCTCTTGGAAAGTGAACAATTTGGAAGAGCACTGGGGTTCAGGAAAGAAAATGTAAACAGCACAAATATGAGAAGCATCTGACATGGTAAGAAAATGCATAATTCTAAGCCATGCAAGGAAACTTGCACAAGAGTCTAGCCGGCTGGGGCACATAGTGAGGGAAAAAAAATGTAGGGACAGTTGGCATAATCAGTGTAACACCTTTACGATTTTGGATTTTTAACCCCAGCACAATAACAAAAGTCTGTTTCTGTGATATCAGTTTTGCATTACTGACTGTTGGACACTGTGTCAAGACCCTATAGATGTGAAGGAAAATTTTTGCAAAATCATCATTATTTAATAGAAAATTCCAGTTAACTGGGGAGAAGAATATGTACTAAGTGTCAGGATGACAAAAGAGTCATTTCTAAATCATGTATCCCTGACTCTCAGTTCATAGGATGGGAATATCATTGCTGCTTTAAAACATAAAATCTTATTTGTAACAAACAATTTCAAAGGGCTTTCAAAAGAAAGGAAGGATTTCTTGTCATTCCTAAGTCTATCACTAAATAAATACAAGAGTGAATCTTTACTGGAACAATATAAATAAATATTCACTTTATTTATTCTTCAAGTTTCCTGGGAACTATAGGATCAGCACACAAGGAAAACAAATTAATGGGGGAATTTGATGACAGAGGTCGCAGCATTCAGACTCCTTCTGTGTATACACAGCCAAGGAATGTTCCAGACATAGCCGAAAGACTCCTGCTATTTGAGGAACCAAAGTCTTGGCTGAACTGAAAAAGGGAAGGACTGGATTCTGGGGTGGAGTGTGGAGACAGTGATAAGACAGCCCATGTATTAGGCCCCTTCGGCCACTGGGGGACAAGAACTATCCTATAACTACATCTTCTCTGGGCTCATATCACCCATTTCCTGGTGAGAGAGAATGTTGGGGCACATGAGTGTGTGAGGATACAGTGTCACATGGGATGTCATATTTTTGTCCCATTGACTTTGGACAAGTTTCAGAGACTTCAAGACGGTGTGATCTGTTGCTTAATATAGACAATTACTAGCGGTAATTATTTGGAGTCCATGGGCAAATTGGTCACTGTCTCCTTCTGCTATCACCTGACAAAACTCCAACGTTTTGCCTACTCTACATACCTACCTAGGTCACAGAGTACTGCCAGAAAAAGGTATGCAACCACACTGATAGATCTTTCTTCAAAATCTCAAATAAGACCTTGGCTCTGCAGCAAATTTACCATTTTCTTTGTCAGTTGACTCTGCCACTCTTCTAGACAACACCACCACTTCTTCTCGCCTTTCTTCAAATCTCCAGCCCAGCACTCTGCGTCTCCCTGCTTAGCCCCTGGTCTTGCCTCTCAATTCACCCAGATAAAAGAAACAATCAGAAGACGATTTGCACATGCTCCCACAACTTAGTCAACCATCTTACCTGCATCTGGTATCATAGACTGCCTCCTCACTTATTGATAAGTGAGTTACCTTATTGATAAGTGAGTTATCACTTTGCTAGTGATAGCAAAGGTCAAACCTTCTACTCTTGCATGGAATCCCACTGTCTCCCACTGCTCAAGAACATAACTCTTACAGTTTGATCAACTCCCTCTTCTTCATCAATTTTTTTCTGCCCTACTGGATCATCCTACTATCATATAAACTCTGTGTTGTACCCACACCTTTTTGTAAAAAAGACCCCCTAGACCCCACATTTCCTCCTCTAGCTACATACCTCTGTTCCCTTTTAAAGTAAAACTACCACAAAGATTTGCATGTACTTTTTATTTCTACTCCTCCTTCAATTCTCTCATCCCAGTCTGCTTTCAATTCCACACACCATCAAGATGGCTTAAGGTCTCCAATGACCTTCCCTTGCCAAAAGCGATGCTCATTCTTAAGTCCTCATCTAACCTAACACATCGGAGGCATTTGACTTAATTGATCCTTTCTCCCTCAAATACTTTCATCTTACTTCCAAAAAACCTTAGTTGGTCACTCTTTCTCAATCTCCTCTGTCCGCTAAACACTGCAGGGCCTCAGACCTCATATCTTCTCTATTTATACTCATTCTGATTTTATTTGGCCTGAAATATTCTCTATATGCTACAAAGTCCAAATGTACATCTCCAGCCCCAATATCTCCCCTTTAGGACAAGCTCATATTTCCAACTTGTTAAAGCCCAAATCCTTGGAGTCATCCTCTCTTTCTCTTACTCACATTCAATCCCTCACCAAATTCTGTTAACCCTTCTTTATAAATAAATTCAGGATTTGACCACTTCTCAGCACATACACCATTACTTCTATGTTACAAGACATTACCATCCCTCCCCTCGACAACTGCAGTGATCTCCTACCTTCTACCCTTCTCCTCACCCCCTACAGTGTGTTCTCCACACAACAGAGATATTTTGCTAAACTAGAAGTCAGATCATGTCACTCATCTTCTTGGAACCCTTTAATGCTTCCAATTGCACTCAGAGAAAGACTCAAAGTTGTTCCATGGCCTATACAATCCCACGTGACCTGACCCTAATACCTCCTACTCTTCTCTCTCTCCATTATTCTATTCTATCTGCATTGGCCTTCTTGCTGTTCCTTAAATATATCAAAACTGCTTATACTGCTTTGAACTTGCTATCTCTTTGCCTTGGATACTCTTTCTTCAGGCAACCACGTGGTTCAGTCCATCACTTCCTCCAAATCTTTGTTCAAATATCACCTTCTCTGCATTAAATAACACCCACCCTCACCATTGCTCTGTATCCCCTTTTTGCTTTACTCCCCTCTGTGGCTCACACCACTGCCTAACTTGTACTGATCTGTTCATGGAGCATCTCTTTCCCCTCTTTAGATTGTAAGCACCATGAAAGAAGGGACTAGATATGTTTTGTTTATAGATAAACCCCTACCACCTAGAGCAATGTGTGGCACATAATAGGCACTCAATTTAAGTGTTTGTTGAATTAATGAATCAGTGGGGCAATTGGTACAAAATGCCGAGAACTCCCCTCCATCAGGATAAAAAAGAGCATTATGCTGTTTTGGGTGGATGCTCTACCATTGTCATTTTCCATGGAAAATTGGGTAACCGTGTGGAATGTGGAGAACAACAGCAATTTTCAAGATGCCACAGAGTCCCTTTCCCCAACCTTTCCTGTCTTGAACCCAAAGGGAGAATCTAAAGGAGACTGAGGTTTCTGTAGTTCCTTGTGAAGATAGCTGAGCCTGAAAAATACCATTTTGTTACTATTTTGGAGACCCTAAACTACCTCCAGCTGGCAGCCTGGGAAGCACCTGTTACATTTATAGTGATCAATGGTATATGTGTTTATACAGGTTCATAAACAATTCCATAATAATGTTCTAAATGACCACAGTTTGAGACACTCCACAAAGGGGATGGAGTCCATTAATGGGCTCAGTCATTCTGAGTCTCTCCAGAGGTGGTTCAGATTCCACAGGAAGGCTTGAGGTCAAAGGTTCTGTGGCTTCCAGGGCCAAAGTCTTATCCTAAAGGGCTACTTCTGCCTCCTTCTGGGAGAGAGGAACCTGGCTCAGATAATCCTGGCTGATGATGATATCTTACGGAGACTGTAAACCACTCAAACCGCATCCTAGGATTAAGTCAACAAAACTTTAGGAATTTGAGGGGGGGAGGGGAGTTTGCTGACTCATAAACTGTATGTAATAAAGCTAAACCTAACGCTCAAAGCACACTGGAACTCAAGCACTGTTTCCATTGGAGAAAGGAAATCAATAGGAAAAGCTGGAACAGGTCCATTTCGTCCTAAGTGACCTTAGTGAGAAGACATAATAGATGCACTGAAGTCACACTTGTGGTCTCAGAATCTAGTAATGATTAATAAACATGCCTCCAACATACTTACCACTTATTGTATTTAGCAGATTATAAAGCAAAAAATAAGCCTTTTTAAATTTTACAGACATATACCCTCCCTCCTCTGGAAATGGCAATTGTACTGCTAAGCAATGTTTGGCATGTGAGGAACTTTCCTATTCTGGCAAAATCAAACAAGCATATATTTTCTTAATATATAGTTAATCCATTAATGCTCTATTAATCCATTCCCAAACTCTCTAAAATTCTTCTTCTTTTTTTAAAGACTTGCAGATGCAACAGAAGCTACACTGTATATTTAATCTAGTTGCTTAAGAGTGATTCCCTCCCTGTATTTGTTCTTTCTGGGCATGCTTGCTAAGAGCAGTGCCTGTGCTGGTGAACTACCGAGGTACTCATTTTCTGAGCTGCTCAAAAGTATTTTGGGTGCTGCAGGCCCATAGCTACGTTATTCTCCCAGAACTGCTCTAAGCACCACCTAAGGTTACGCCCCTTTGTAGGGAGGCTTATAGCAAATGACTGGCAGGCACTAGGGGACAGAGGCCCAACTCACTACCTTAATAAGGAACAAATCTAAATAACAATCAGAGAGCTCCTCTTGGGCCAGCTGAGGCTTCTGAAGTAAATGTACTTAGCTCAACTGCCTTCTGTCCAGCTGTGCCCCTCTCTTCTTCCCACGATTGTCCTCAGCATTAGTTACCCAGGGAACCCCACCTAAGGGATCCTCGGCTAACTTCTAGGAGTACCAGGTGTGTTAAACATGGTCCTTCCCCTGTCTCAAGTCACTCACAGGCTGAAACACCAAAACAACACAACTAGAAGTTAGAGTGAGCATCAGCAATTGTTCTAGAAGATTCTATAGGTTCAGTGGCACTTGGACTCACCTTTGCCAGAGGAATTCCACTGACAAAAAAGATGACTACTGTCGGCAGGTGCAACAGCATTTGCCAAGTCAGGATGTATGAAGGAGCCTGGCTTGTTTCAAGTGACAGTAAATCTGTCTGTGTGACTGAAGCATAACATGAGGCCAGAGGTGAGACAGAAAGTGTCAGAACTGAAACTCCAGAAGCAGGAGAAGTGCTATCACTAAGGAACAATTCAGAACTTAAAAACTTAGATTCCAGTGTCAGACTGCCTGGGTTTGAATATCAGATCCACAGTTCATCAGCTGTGTGACCACAGGTGGATCACTTAACCACCCTAAGTCTCAGTTTTCTCATCTAAGAATGAATAGAAAACTGACTTACTTTGTGGGGCACCCAGATGGCTCATTCATTAAACTCTTGGTTTCAGCTCAGGTCACTATCTCAGGGTCCTGAGATTAAACCCCACATCAGGTTCTGTGCTCAGCGAGGAGTCTGCTTGGGATTCTCTCTTCTCTACCCCTCCCTCCACTTCTCTCTCTCTCTCTCTCTCTCTCTCAAATAAATAAATAAATAAATCTTTAAAAGAAAACAAAAACCACCACAACAAAAAGCTAAGACCTACCTCATAGATATTGGAGTGGAAATTAAATAATATAATGCACATAAACTGCTTAGTACAGAACTGGGCTTGGAGTGGACATTCCAAAAAAATTGTTAGTTGTTATGGGATTTCTCTTACAGGTGATGGAGAATTATTACGTAATCATAAACAGACTTGTACTTTTAGTAAGGAACTCTGATGAGATGTCTCCTTTCCTGAGAAAGGATGACCCTGGAGAGAGAAATTTACATATATGCGAGACTTAAAGCCAAGAGCCTGGAATCAAAGCATAGGCAGTGCATACAGAGTAAGAAAGGGGTCTGTTTAAGGGCAGCCTGGGTTGCAGCAGCAGAGAAACAGGACAGAAATCAGAACAGGCTCCTGGGAAAGCCAAAGATGATGGCGAGGAGGACTGGCATTCAGTCTATTCTGGATATTTCAGACCATGAATTCAAGGAAAACTCCAAGTGCTGCCACAAAACATGCAATGCAAACATTCCTAAAAACGGACATGCTTGCTGACCTCATTCATTCAAAGACAATATCCCCAAGATTCTGTTTATCTTCCTTAGGTACACATCTTGCCCAAAGAAGCATTATAATGAGTGTTCTCATACCAGGTGAGTATTAATGAACAGTAATCATAATAATTTGAAATATATATATTTAACTAAATCTCAGGATAATTTATGGTAAGTACCTATATGCTCCAACCTATTTCTAGAAAATGAAATTAAAGTTGAAAGCCCAGCCAGGGATACTAATCATTTGAGTCTCGGCATTTAGAACAATTATATAGAGAAATGAAACTTTAAACTATATAAGTTAAACCTTTAGCTATACAACTAAACAACTATATAAGTTATATCTTTAATATATATAGAATTTTATATGCATTAAAATTAAGCCTTTATTAAAACCATAATGAGAGACTGCCATATATCTAGCAGAATGGCTAAAATAAAAAAGAGTGACAACACCAAATTTTGACAAGGATGTGGGACAACCAGAATTCTCATACATTGTTGGTAGAGTATGAAACATTAAAATCACTTTGGAAAAAATATCTACCAGTTTCTTATAAAATTAAGTCCACACATTTTCTATAAGCTAGTCATTCCATTTCTAGATATTTATATAAGAGAAATGAAAACATATGTCCACAACATGACTTGAACAAGAATATTCATAACAACTTTTTTTTTATACTATCTGACAACTGGAAACAGCCCAGGCCCAAAAAAATTGGAGGAGAATGGAAGAACACACTATGGAATATTCATGCAATGAAATCCTATCAAGTAAAAGAAGAAACAAACTACTGAAACAGAAAACATAGAAAAGTCTCAAAAACATTATGCTGTCAGGGAAATAAAAATCAAAACCACAATGGATACCACCTCACACCAGTCAGAGTGGCTAAAATTAACAAGTTAGGAAACAACAGATGTTGGAGAGGATGCAGAGAAAGGGGAACCCTCCTACACTGTTGGTGGGAATACAAGCTGGGACAACCACTCTGGAAAACAGCATGGAGGTTCCTCAAAAAAATGAAAATAGAGCTACCCTATGACCCAGCCATTGCACTACTCAGTATTTACCCTAAAGATACAAATGTAGTGATCTGAAGGGACACGTGCACCCCAATGTTTATAGCAGCAATGTCCACAATAGCCAAACTATGGAAAGAACCTAGATGTCCATCAACAGATGAATGGATAAAGAAGATGTGGTATATATATACAATGGAATACTATGTAGCCATCAAAAGAAATGAAATCTTGCCATTTGCAATGACGTGGATGGAACTAGAGGATATTAGGCTGAGCAAAATAAGTCAATCAGAGAAAGACAATTATCATGTGATCTCCCTGATATGAGGAATTTCAGAGGCAGAGTGGGGGGGTTGGAGGGTAGGGAAGGAAAAAAATGAAACAAGATGGGATCGGGAGGGAGACAAACCATAAGAGACTCTTAATCTCACAAAACAAACTGATGGTTGCCAGGGGGAGGGTATGGAGAGGGTGGTTGGGTGATGGACATTGGGGAGGGTATGTGATATGGTGAGTGCTGTGAAATGTGTAAATCTGACAGTTCACAGACATGTACCCCTGGGGCAAGTAATACATTATATGTTAATTTACAAAATTAAAAAAAAAAGAAAGGATCCCCCCCTCCAAAAAAATCATGCTGAATGAGAGACTTCGCACAAAGGAAGCATAGTGCATGTGTCCATTTATATGAAGATCTACAACAGGCCAACCTAATCTATGGGAGGAAATAATCAGGGTAGTAGTTGCTTCTGAAGGAGAAGAGGTAGGTCTTGACTGAGCAGGGACAGGAAGGAATTTCTAGGTGATGCCAGTGTTTTCTATCTTGGTAGGGGTTTGGGTTACAGAGATGTATGCATTTGTGGACTTACAAACACTAATGATATGTGCATTTCATTGTATGTAAGTTTTATGTTAAAAGAAAAATGCTTTGTGCCCCCAACATAGAAGCACCTATATATGAAGCGAATATTAAAAAAGAAAAAGAAAATAAAAACTGCAACAAATATTGAAGTCTAGTTACTAGTATACATAATGAAGTAATCAGGAGGTAGGGTACAGATGTCTGCAATTTACTTTGAAATGTGTCAAAAATAAGATGAATCAATAGATATGATAAAGCAAGTATTATAATGTTAACAGAACATAAGTGTAGATTTACAGGTGTTCATTGTAAAAATCTTTCTACTTTAATGTATGGTTTAAATTTTTTATTAAAAATGTTGAAAGGTGCTTTTATTTGAGCAGAAATCGATTCAAGTTAAAGGAAGGAGGAGGCTTAACCTTGCAGCTGCCACAGCCTGTTTATCAGGGCGGGTCAGATGCCAACTGGAAGGTGAAGACCCTGAAGACAGGATCAGGGGTGGGGGATGGTAGGGTGCATAGCAGGAAGAGAGGGGGGCAGAATAGGTCAGTACAAGGCTTTTCTTTCTTGCTCAATCAGATAATCAGCAGACTTGAAATCCAACGGCTGAATATTTTGCAGACTGAGCACTTTCCCATTAGCTTTGAAACTTAGACGGAGCGGACAGTCTGTGTGCAACTCAAACAAATCAGTGAGCTAGCAGGTCAGCCGGCTTCACTGCAGGCCTTTGCAGGGGTGAGCAGTAAGTGGTCTACAGATGCAGAGCAGAGTGGGACTGGGGGGGGCGGTCTTCCTCCTTCCTATGGCACAGACAGGCCACGCCACTGTGAAAATAAACAAATGGATCCATGGGGCGGTGGGGCTGTTTGGCTAGTGCTTGGGCTGAGCCCCCTGCCCTCTGATCCCACAATGTTTGTGGAGCCTGTGTTGCTGTCTAGCAACAGGGTCTATTTTTCTATCCCGTGGCGCAAGTGGACGCAGCTGTCTAAGGCTGATTTATAGGAGGAAGTCACCAGTAGGAGCCCCAGGAGGCTCTCCCAGCCCCCAATCTTCATTTTCACTTCCCGGTTCACAGCAGCTCTGGGAACTCAGAGATGAGGTATTCAGTAAACTCAGGAGTCCTGGGGCTTAATCCTTTAGGGAGACATCCCCTCCACCCCACCCCCCGCAAAGAAGCCCCAGAAGGCTGTCAGGCTAGTCATCTTCTCTGCAACTGATTGGATTCAGATCCCATTTGCTATGCACATTTTCCATCCTTCCTAGTGTCTGGCCCTACAGATATTATTTCTAGATTTTTTTTTTCCCAGGGAGAGTGTAGGAGTAGGGCTTGGCATTTTTTTCTTCAGTTGATTGAAGTCACACTCTTAGACGTTTCTGTGCCTTAATGGAAGGAGCCCTGACTTCAAAATACATGCAGAAGTATACAGAGACTCCAGAGTCTCTCCAAGAGGGGTGAACACAGGGAAAACACCTGCCGTCCGTTATTCTGTGCCATGCGTGCCTAGCCTGCAGAATAGGGAGTATCGTCTCCTCCTGATGCCCAGACAGGTTGAGTAATCTTCAGGAGACTCACAGTTAGAAAGCTTTAGAGCATTCTAATTCCAAGTCCACAGTGCGAAGAGTGATTACCCAACATTCAGACTGCGAGACACTTACCACTTTCACCTATGCCGTTTATTTTCTATCCATGGTAGATGCCAATCGAGCAAGTCCTCATTATCATTAGTTCCCTAAAGTTTCTCTTTCAGGCTGAGCTTAAAGAGCCAGTAACCATAATGGCAATGATGTGACAGGCTTTAGAGAAATACTTATGAAACTAAGGTCCTAGCCTCTTGCTCTATTTGGTGTATTTATTTTCTCAGGCATATCTTGGCTCATCAGCATCTTTAGAAAGCCAGAATGTGTATGTGTACACACACACACACACACATACCAGGATAACTCTAGATGTAATGAAGTATTACCCACTTGGGGGTTCTTCCATGTACTGAATTCTAGCTCTCCAACTGACACAAAGTTTTAACATTCTCCTTACTTTCCAATGTGCCCCCAAGGAATACACAAAAGAGACCTCTCCAGCTTTCCTGTCATACACCATTCTCAAACACCAGCAACATCTGTGTCCTCCTGCAGGTACAACACTACCTCTCTGAAACCCAGAGAAAGCAGCCACAACCAACAAGAGATGGAAGGAACAACATTTTTTATCCCTCCATGGTCTCAGCAGTGGTCTGATTACTGATTAAAAATAAAAATACCAATTACATTCAAAGCCATCACGAGGTATGAGGCTGAACTAAATTATGAGTTGCAATTTATCTCCCAACTTTGTCCCCACCCCAACCCCCTTAATTACCAGTGCCCTACCACTCGAACCCCCCAAAAAATCCAAGGCCAGCCCTAAGTCATGACTCTTGAGAAGCTAAGTAGCTCTCCAGAGCCCCCCGAACACCCAATAAGGAGATTATAGATGTCTTAATCTTTCATCTTTTTATATAGTATTTCTAACCTTAATATATAATTCTTATCACTACCCTAACAAGGCAGATATTATGATCATTCTACAGATAAAGAAACTGCGGCCCAGAGACGTGAAGTAATGTCCAGCAGTGGGGGTGCCAAGAGTAACATCCAGGTCTGTCTGCTAAAGGAATACAGTGATCACGATGCACACCACCATTCCCAGACTCGTTGTTGCCATGCTGTACTTCGTCCCAGAGATGTCTTCCCCCCTCTGCTATATATGAGCATGAGAATGCAGGACAAGCTGAAAGCACAGGCAGGTGTGTGAGCCTGTCTCTGCAGTAGACAGCAGCCTGGAGGTTAACTGCTCGGCTCGAGGGGATGGAGAGCAGTAAGAATCTGTGAGTTAGCCCAGATTTCTGGTCTGATGGCCTCCGACACGGTATCCCTTCTCTTCCCAAACACCACAAAGCAGTGA
>RCUC01111836.1:0-17724 GCA_003697995.1 Taxidea taxus jeffersonii
ATATATATATATAGGGACCAGTATGTGTTTTTCATACAAAAGCAAGGAATATCTTAACTTTAGAACCATATATATCTATTCACTGCCCAAGTACTGGGCATTCTACAACTGTGTCAGGTTTGACTGTGATGAGCAGCCACATCTGGTTTAATAAATTCAGGCCAACTATACAACCTTCTTGAATGTGTATACGTTTTGCCTTATCGAATTTAGAATTCAATACTTTAACTCCTTAATGGCGGTATCAGGAAGTCCTAGAAAAGAGGAAGGTTTTCTTTTTATAGTTAGTGACCAAATGAAGGACAGGAAATAATTTGCAAAAGTTAGCTCCATTCAGAGATCCTCATGAACAAAGATGGTAGTATTCCCAGTAGTTGATATGCATCCCAGAATTTATAAGAAAACATCTTGATCTCCTGGCAGAGTATTCTAGGTAAAATAACAAGAGTCATTTGTATTCACATTTATTTAATTCACAAGCCCACAAACTTTATGAAGACAGGAATTTCTGATTTGTCCTTCTAGAACAGTCCCTACCATATAGGTACCAATAATTTTTTAAGGTTTATTATTATTATTATTCTTTTACAGTATAACTTTACAAAGATCTTTCCAGGACCTTAAATCCTTGGTCTTTCTCTCTCACTGTATCTCTTTTACCTATCTCTGTATATACATACATGTACGTGTGTGTGTGCATCAGTATACCCATATACTTGCATATATATACTTATGATACAGGTATATCTATATATTTACCAAATCATTTGTATTTTAGAAATAATATTTATACTATAATACTTGCTTTAAACATCCAGAACTTAGGCTACACATTATTGCTGGGTATCCACCCAATGATGAAACTTTAGGCTCTAAGCATCAGTAATAATATGCTGTATCTTAAAAACTGTCTATGGTTATACAGCTACACTTGCACACAGTACTGTTAACTCTTAATAAAGTGATTTCTCAGCTTCACAATAAGAGCCTATTTGTTCAGGAACTTTAATTAGAAATTAGTTGGTGAGACAATTCTATACAGGGTATATTTTAAGAAAATGGGAAGAAAGTATTGGATGAAACTCAAAAAGCAGCCTTATATCCTGAGCAGCAAATTTTATGGGACACACTTGCTCACATTTTACAACAGAACTGCCCAGAGAAGTCTTCCCATAACACAGGTGTACATCTACAGATATCAGTTACTAACGCAATATACCCCTTGGAAGGATCAGAGCAGCTTTTCCAAGGGCTTGATATCCTATCTTTCCACTTTAAACCACAGAGCTCTGGGATCCAACCCAGCACCTAAAACATAGCAGATGCTCAAAATGAGTGTTCAGTCTTTAAAAGACAAGTTCACCACCCTTGGAGTTCAAAGAAAAGATTTCCCTGGCAATTTAGAAAATTCAGAGAGAATTAAGGAAGAGAATTTAAAATCATTCTTTCTTGCACTTGTCCTAAATATTTTAAAGGCATTCTTGTTGAACCATTCAAGTTTTCTATTATAAACATTTTTTGTAATAATGAGGGCACTGGGAATCCTAGACTTTTTCTCTAGACAAGTCCTATAGACATGAGATCCTTGCAGGCTTCTGCTAAACTTGCTAAAAAGGAGATTGTTAGGATTTCAACATTTTAAAAAGAAGCAGAAGGAGTTATTCAATCTTAGAAATGAAGAAATTTAGATCCAGCATGGCTAGCTGCCAGCCAGGTAAGTCATAGCTACTGGATTGCACGGAATCTGAGCTCGGGTGCCCTAAACTGGGGATGAGACTTTTGTCCCTCTGCTTGTTCTCCCCAATTTGTGCACCAGTTTTCATCACAGCTGAGTATTTTCTGTCACTTAGAAAGCCCAGAGGACTGGCCAGTCAGCACTCTGGATGTCAGGATAGACCTGGAGAGGTGGGACATGGCAAAGAAGTCAAGTTGGGGTCCAGACTATGACACCTGGACAAAACTGCACCACTGCAGTTGTACCAGACTTTTTAAACTGATATTCTCAGGAAAAGAAAGCACAAAACTAACGATTTGCCAGTGTATTTGCCTCCTCCTCAAAGCCCCTAAGTCTCATTCAGGAAGACTGATTCAAACTATAAAGACATTCATGAATGCAAAGTTTCCAAAGAACAGCAGGGTTCCCTAGCGGAAGACCACACTCTTCCCCCAAACCAGCAGAGAAGCATTTTGTGGGCCCCTCTGTGTCAACCCCTTAATCTTGCCAAATGACTCCTTTCAGTCCGTTCAATGAAGATGAAGGTATACAATGTTCTAGTCACTGCAAAGTGCAGGAGGCGATGGTGGTATTGGGGGTGGAGGGCTACCGTGACCATCCCCCCATACCCCCTACATATCCATGTGCACACAAACACACATAGGTGATCAGCTCTTTAGGAATTAGAGTTAGACAGACTTTTAAAAACTAGTACCAAATCATTAAAATTTTCTTTAATATTCAGAAAGCACTCTGAGGATTTTTGCAACTTAAAGATCATCTATTCTCGGTGTAAAGGAACAGAGAAAAATGTAGAATGACAACTGTGTGTGTGTGCGTGTGTATGTGTGTGTCACAGACTCCAGCAGTTTCCCTTAAAATATTCCCTTATTTCAGTAGGCTGGCTGTTTTATTTGCTATGCCTGTCCGTGTCCCTGTCCCTCGCCCCCTACTGGACCGTATTGGAAAGAAAGAGGACACGTCTAAAGACTGAAGCTTTCTGTTTGCTTGGATTTTGGATACATGGAAATTTGTTAGATTATCTTAAATACTGTTAGAAGCAACTGGTCACTTAAGAGCCTAGCTTTTTAGATGTCGTCAGTAGCCTTCTGCGTTGGTGGGTGTAAGAACATATATTTCTACTTTACAGATGAGGAAACTAGGGACCAAATTGGAATGCTTTGGGGTTCCCCAGGAAAACCTGTGGCCTCAGAGGAAAAAGAACCCGTCTTGGGCTCCTATCAGCACAGCAGAATAAGTACTCACGTCATGATTTGGGTCTCCACTCCTGCCTCCACCAGAGCCCCGTCAACAAAGAGAGGAACCGAAGTGAAGCCATACTTGTCCCAGGAGTGGCCCTCATCAAAGCTCACCCTGGGTTAGAAACAAATACAGGAAAGAGACAGCTGAAAATCAAACTACACTCCTTTGCAACCATTTCTCAGGTTATTAAAGTCTCCTCTGCATCTCACTTTCTGGCAGTCTGAATTATCAGTAGGCACTCATCTTTAACTTCTCCCCACATTATTATGAGATTCGATCAAAACTACATTTCCTGGCCCAGGCCGAGACAGCACCAGAGATGCAGAAATATTTTAACATATTAGAATCAAAAAACAACAACAAAAACCAACCCAAACATGAGGGCTAAGTGGATAGTGTCACATTTCAAGTACTCAGAATGGAACCCGAGATTCAATTCACAGCACAATCAATTCAGTCCTTGGAGTTTCTGACACAGATAAATTGAGTAGTGCAGGGTGTACCCTAAGGGAAGGGAGGTGTGTGTCTTTCAGTTCAAACTTAAAAAAAAAAAACAAAAAACCACCATTTCCTATTTGTTCAGAATGAATGCTAGGATCATTTTCCCTCCCCAGTGCCACTTCCAGGAGCTTTTAGAGATGAGTGCTGAGTGTCTAAGATAAACCAGGCAATGCTGTGCCATCTTTCGTCCAGTGGTAAGAAAAGGTCCAGCCCTTTGTGGTTATAACACCCGAAACTCTTTAAAGGAAAGTATTACTAGTGGAGGAGATTGGGGCAATTTTGAGTGCTGGCTTTTTTTTCCTTTGTTGATATTATCAAGTACCTGACCCTCCTTCTTCCCCAAGGCAGCTTTACTTGCTTCATTCCCTATGATCCTTCTTGGCTAAATTAATTCTTCATTCTTTCCTGACCCTATAACTCAGGATTCTCTGAGTTCAAATGTAAGAACTCTGTAGGCTTCTCCCATTAATGATGCTGAGTGATGACTTCTTAATGGACTTTAAATCCACCCATTCAAAAGTATAATCTTGGGAGTTCACTGGTCATATATGTCTGCTTCTTCGAATGACTCCTTAACGCCACCCATACATCTTTATTATAACGTTTCTTACCTAATATTTAATAAATAAATGTCTGATTTTTCCACTAAGCTTTGAGTTTTTTGAAGTCAAAGGCCATACTACTTATTTTTGCATTCCTAGTACCTAGCAGAAAAATGGGAACCTCCTTGGCACTATATAAATGTTAAATGAATAAATTAACAAAAGAAAGAATGATTTACCACACTTTTCCAATCCACCCATTTTTTTGAAGCATGCTTTCTCTTTCTATCTTATACTTTCTTAATATGTTTTTTTAATTTGTGGCATACCTAAGTCTATATTCACCAAAAAAAGAAAGCAGACAGTCTGACATTAAGGTGTTATGAGTTCACAAATTATCAATGTCTGTCTTAACTTTTTTAAAGCAATTTTACCGAGTTATTTTTGACATGTAAAAATTGTATGCATTTACAGTGTACAACTTGATATTTTAATATATGTATACGTTGTGAAAAGATCACCACAATCAAGCTGGTTTGATTAAACAGGGGTGGCAGGGTGGGGGCAGGAGGGAGAAATGAAGACACCTTGGTCAAAGGGTTCAAAGTTTGTTATGCAAGAGGAATGAATTCCAGGTATCTAATGTACAACATGATAATGACAGTTAACAATACTGTCTTAACTTCTTAAAGAAGTTGGTCATTTCAGACTTTTTTTTTTAATAGGCTGAAGGTTACATAACCATCAAGTTGACCCAGAGAATGTTAGGCAGATCTGAATGTTTTTTCTTAAAAATGAGTTTCTTATCGCAAAAGGGAAAACAAAAGCATGACTGGGAATGGACTTCACCTTTCTTGCCATGGACCTGCTTGGTTCCTAAAATAATCATAGTTTTTTTTTTTTAGTACACTGTGGCCACTAAATAGTTAACTACGAGACATGCCTAGGAGATAAGAAATCATTTGTTTAGTTTTCTGTGTGGGTGACTTAGGATAAACTAGTTATTGTATTGACAGGAAGAAGCCAGAGTTAAAGGCCTCTGTCTTTTCTTCTCAGAGTAAACAGCAGTGGGCACTAGGAGTGTCCCAGGGAAGGAGAAGCCTTCATGCCACAGCCATTGAGAATGAGGCAGAAGATAGTCATTGTTACATTGTACAATGAAAAGACAAAATACCACAGAGTAGACAAGGAGAGACCATCACAGCCTTCTAGCGCTGAGCTGGAGGTGCCAAGGAAAAGCCAAGCCCAAGTTGGAAAGAAAAAGTGGAAGATTAGGTCTGTTGTACGAACTGATTTCATATGGAACGAGAAGCAGCATGGGTTAGATAGAAGAATGAGATCAGAAGAAAAACTAAGAAATGCCAAAACCCAGGTGGGAAAGCTAGCGTATACAGTAACTGACACCCAAAGTCTATTATAATCCATGCTTAGAGGCATAAGCAAGGGGACAGCCCTACAGAGCCAGGACGAGGAATGGATCCCGTGGTTTTCACTTAAGGTCAACAAACCACTTGGAAGCTCAGGATTGTGCCATGCAGGTGATTTTATGAGATCAGTAATTTCTAATCTTGAATATTGTGAGTTGAGGTAATTATTAAAAACAAAACAAAATAAAACTCTCTAAACAAACTCCACAAAATATGACATGAGAAAATTTAATCTCTTAGGTATCAGAAATTTGGCCTGCCATTTGTGACAGCTAGTCTTCTCTGACTGCTAGAAGTTTTCTTTAATGCTCTGAAGTAACTATAGTGAATGGTATCCCTAAGAGATGCACTTTCTTTCCCCATCTCAGTGCAGTAGCTCCTTGAGGGCCAAGACAAAGGAATTGGGAATTCTTTATTAAGTCCATAGGTGAAAGTGAAATTGGTTTGCCACTACACAGAGAGACAGATGTAAAGTTCCAATGGATCTCTGAAGAGTGGCAAGACAGGACTATAAAATCAAAATAAAATAAATTTCCTTTGTCAATTATTTGTTGATGCCTATGTGCCTGGTCTGGCAGTGGCCTCTGTTCAAAGGATCTAGTGGTGAACAGGAAAGGGCAGGCTCTAGCTCAAGTGGAACTTACATTCTAACTTGAAGAGATAAACAACATTCAAACGGTTTTAAAAATATGAGTTGTGGGAACGCTGGGTGGCTCAGTTGGTTAAGCATCTGCCTTCGGCTCAGATCATGATCCTAGGGCCTGGGACTGAGTCCCACATTGGGCTCCCTGCTCAGCTGGGAGTCTAATTCTCTCGCTGCCTGCCGCTCACCCTGCTTTGTGCTCTCTCTCACTCTCTCTAAAAAATAAATAAACAAAATCTTAAAAAAGAATAAAATAGTTATTTTAAAAATATGAGATGTAGAAAATATGAGTTATAAATACATGTCATGAAGACAATTAAAACAGAGTGATGTGATAGTGATAGAGAGTGACTACTTTGTATTGAAAATTCAAGAAAATCGTCTTTTAAGAGGTGACATTTAAACTGAGATCAGGGGGTGCCTGGGTAGCTCAGTCAGTTAAGTATCTGCCTTCAGGTCAGGTCATGATCCCAGGGTCCTTCAATCGAGTCCCGCATCAGGCTCCGTGCTCAGCAGGGAGTCTGTTTCTCCCTTTCCCTCTGCTGCTCCCCTACTTCTGCTCTCACTCACATGCTCTCTCTCAAATAAAAAAAACTTTTAAAAATAAATGAATAAATAAATAAATAAACTGAGATCTGAAGGATAATAAGGAACAAACTATGCAAAGACCAAAGTGAGAGCCATTCCAGAGGGAAGATGTAATGTGAAAGGAAGCTACTGTGTGGGAAGGACAGAAAGATGGTCAGTGGCTTTAGATCAGTGGGAAAGTAGATTAGTAGAAAGAAATGGAGTCTGAAAATTAGGCTGGGCAGAGTATGAGGGACCTTGTTTCCAGCTGAAATGAAAGAGATATGTTTTGATTTAAACTTTAAAGCATAATTTTCATTTCTTTATGGGGAATAGATTCTCAAGATTTAGAGTGAATACAAGGAGATGAACTGGGGGAGAGTAACAATTGTAAGAGAACATGTGAGAAAAGGGGTCTGGGTAAAGGTTACAGTAGTCTAAAAAGAAAGAGATGGAAAGGATATTTTTAGAAGTAAAGTCAATAGGATTTGGTAATAAAACATACACAGGTTGCTTGAGCAAAAGAAAGAAATCATGGACAATATAGATTTTTATGATTAAGCAGTTGAGATGGAGAAATGGGAAGAACAGGAGAAGCAAAGCTTTCTGCTTGTTTTTATTTGGTCCACTTCAAGGTATAGATGCTTTTTGGACTTCCATGTTGTGACACACTGTTAAGGAGAACTTTAGATGGGGGGACCCAAATTGGGAAGTAATCAAAGTTGGGAATAAAAAGTTGGGAAGTTGCTCATAAAGTAGGACCAACTTAAAGCAGAATGTTTAACGAGAAAAAAAAAAAAAAGCCCCACATCCAGAGAAAGGAAATGAGTAACTAATGATAAATTCAAGCTGAAAACAACTGGGGTCACTGTCAATCATAAGTTATTTTTCTAAAGATGACACTATTGTGAGAGGTAATCAAACCACTGTGAATCTAGTATGTGTTCACACATAGATAGCATGCATAATAGAAAATTATCCTACTAAATCCTAAATACTGTGTTTAGTTACAATCATTGTAGAGAAACTGACAAACAATGTGATTAAAGGTAAAAAAACAGGTTGTTCTAGAAATGGGTTATATGAATTGAAGAGAGCTTAGGGAAAGGAAGAACAGAGCTGAATTAATTACCATTGCCTTTTAATTCTTTTTAGAAAGAAACCTATAGTTAAATGAAAAAAAACAAAAACCCTACTTTTTAACTGAAAAGGGGAAATTTCTGTGAAAGAAATCAGTCATTGGATTCATAAAGATATTAATGAAAAGTACAGATAAAACAAAGGGCAAAATATTTCCATTCTCACAACTGTTCTAAAGAGAACAGTCAAATATTTGTGCACAAGAATTTAAGCTTCCAAGTATTTTGTCTTGTTCACTTTTACAACCCATCCCTTAAGCTGATGGTGGATAGATAATTTATGCTCAATGTGTTAAGAATGAATGCATAAGTGCATAAAATCTGTCTTGAGTTGCATATCTGATCATTTTCCAGAACTCGGAAGGTTAGACAAAGAGATCTCTTGAGGTCCTTTTCAGCTCTAAAAATCATGTGGAATTCTGGATCAGACTTACTTAGCATAGCTCTGGGTAGCAGAACAGATACTAATGGACATTAATTATAGGTAGATTCACTATTGCTCAGCATAAAAACAATCTTTTTAATAGCTAAAGCCATTATATGAGATGAGAACTCTGTCTTGGGTATATGCAAGTTGTTCAGCCCTGCGCTGTGAAGTAGGGTGATCCTCTGGGGTGTCATAGAAGTATCTGCTACACTAGGTATGAAGCCAAACTACGCATTCTCTAAGACCCTTCCTTATTCCAGCATCTATGACTTTATGATATTGACATCAGATCCACTAAAAGGAACAGAATCTTCCAAGAATAACCAAGTCCTCCCAGAAGTCTCTAGCACAGAAATAGAGTTATAATGGTCACTGGGAATCAGTATTCCTCCCTTTGGTCAGTTGCATCACTCTATCTTATCTGATCACAAATACGTAAGGTGGTGGCATTTTAGAGATCTGGAAGTTCTTCACAATAGCACATGGACTTTCCCTTTTCAGAGGCATGTATTGCTTAGGACTACTGTTTGCCTGAGAATATGCCTCTGGACAAGACACCAATGCTCACCACCATTTATAGAAAAACAAAGGAACACAAAGTGCCAGGTGATATTTCATTTCCTGTTTCCAAGAACATCTGATTGAAAGGAGACACTGACAGCTTGTCAAGGCTAAGTAAGCGGTAGGACCCCTGTCTACCTGCCAATTAGTAGCTCTGTCTATTGTGAGTCTTCATTAGAGCACTGCATTCCATAGGGCTCCATTATTCATTTCACCCTAATGCATTCATGGTCTAAAGATAATACTGGATGGAAGGCTTACCTGAAACAGCACTTAGGTTCTAATCTCTATGCATCCAAATGCACACGGCTACAAATAGATGGGCTCATTTGTATGCTGTTTTGTCTTCATGTGTATCTAGCTACCTATCATTTCAATTTATGGGAAACAGCATGCCTTATTAGTCTAGCTAACATTTCCTCAGCTTTTCAATTATGCCTCCTCCTTTCTCTGAAAGGCAATGTAGCTATTATTTAAATTTGAGAACCACTATACCCTTGTGTAAGAGTGGGTAGGCTGGTGTGGGGTTTTTTTCTATGCAAATATACATACACATCTGTGTTTAAAACAATGTCAGTTTGAGGCCTACCCAGAAAATAACAATGAACTGATAACTTTTCTCTCACTTAAAATGAGCTATTTATTTACCTTGAAGTTTGTGACTTAATTAGAAGCCACTGGTGATGAAGAAACTGCTTGAGTTTCACAAGCTTGCAATTTATATGCACGAGACAAAAATCAGTCCAGAATCTCATAAGGAACACTGGTGATAATGGTATGGTCAAGTCCTTCCAAAACACTTACTTAGCCTTTGAAAGAGCAGTGCAAAGGAGAATTTTTGAATGGGTAATTTGTGTTCTAACACACAGCTTCAAGAGCAGGCTTTAACCATTGCAGAGATTATTTCAGAGAATGGCATTCCCAGGTATGCAAGTAAGCAAAAATCATGGGTGGTGGTTAAGTTCAAGTAAACATTTGTAGCATTTATGACAAATGGCAGTGTCGACATCCGTTAAATGGAGAAAATTCTATCTCAAAAGCTTAGTGTGAAAAATCACGTTTAATACTTTGTAAGTTGGAGTAGGCAAACACAGGGAGGATGGTGTTACCATTATTGTAAGAGGAAGTTGAATGGGAATGCAGCTATCTTTTCGGAGCTTTACCAACATTTTCTACCAACAAAAAAGATTTCATGGAGCAAGGCTTTGTACTCATTACTTAGAGAGGCACGATTTTATCCTACTTACATATCTCTGAGAGAATATTAAAAATTCTCCCAGCTTGGATGGTTACTCTCCAGAAATTCCCAGACAAATGCTCCTTTTGGAAGTGATCAGGTCTTGGGTGAGAAACTACTACAGAACAGACTGAATGGTCAAGTGTAAGGATGGAAGATGAACCAAAACCAAAACTCTCTAGTCCCTCTGCTCCACGCCAGATATACTTGCTTCTCCTATCCCCAGAAGAAAATAACACCACCAAATTCCTCTTTTCCTTAGAACAAGGAAACTTTTGTGCAAAAGACTCTAGAAATCAACCACCAAGTAAGTACTAGGTTCCTACCATAATGAAGGAGAAAGAGCAGGAGGATGATGGTCAAGAGTGAGATGGGGTTGCCACACCCTTCTCTGGAAACTTAAATGGAAGAATTCTGCTCAGCTGTCTCTGTCCTCAGGGCATTTACCAATTTTCTTATTCAGACATCAATGGAAGTTCTTAGAACATCATGATAAGGGCTAAAAAATGTTGCCTTTCTTGGTTAAAAAACAAGCAACTGAACTTGTTTTAAGAGTCAAGTAATCCTGTCTGAGAGTACAAGTGCTATTCAGTCCTCAATAGAGAAGCTCTTCCCTCCACAGGGAGGCAGGTCTTTGCAGAAGAAGGAATTACCTACAGGCTCAACCTGGCATTTAAGTTCTTCTGAGTCCTATCCACCCTAATTTACTCCCAACTTTGATTCCAATCAACTATATTTCTGAACACTCCCTACTTTTCCTGAATCCCAGGTTTTGGTCACAGTTTCTCTTCCCTTGGCTTGCCTTTCATCAGTCCTCTGACTCCTGGCAGCCTTTTTCAAGAACTAACTCTCATGTCAACAGCTACCTGAAGACCCCCTTACACACTAGGCAGGACTCTATCCTCTGCTAAGATCCCAGCAATACATATGGCCAGCATACTTTAGCAGGCATTGCTTGGATTTCTGGTGGTATGTGAACTATCTAAGCTCCTTATCTTAACTATGACCTCCCAGAGAGCTGGGGCCATGTGATAAGCCTCTGTGTACTCATTAAAGTATCTGGAAAATTCATTTAAAACAGAAGAGCATCTGTAACAGAAATCTAACTTAGTGCTGCCAGGTACTAGCTGTGTAGCCTTGAGCAAAGAATTTATCATGTCTGCATTTCAGTGCCATTATAAATATGTGAAAAAAAGAGTACCCACACACATAAGGTTGTTGGGTTGTTAAAGAACTAACTGAGATAATTCATGTAAAGGGTTTAGAATGGTGCCTGGAATATAATTCCTCAAAAACTCCTGACTATCATTAGTATTAAGTAATTACACGCTTCTGATTCTACCCAAAAAGTGTATAATCAGTAGTAAAAGGATGATAAAGAATTACAGTGAGAACTTGTATATGCTTATTCTTGAGTTGATAGGGCACTTTTCCTTACAAATGGCTCCATGTACTTTTTTTTAAATTTAATCTCTCATAATCTCTCTGAAGACAGAGTGATAGATAAAAACCGCTGGGATTTATGTTAGCTTGGAGCTCTAAGAAACTGACGATATTTAACCATTTTTGACCAACAAAAATGGCAAGATGATATGGTTTAACTTAATAACTGAGAGAAACCCTCTTAAGTCCCTGCTAAGGTGAGAGAAGCTTGAATTTGGCACCTGGAAGTCCTATGTCTTTTCCTGATTACAATCTGATGCTTCCCAGTAAACCTCTGACTTTAAAAGTGTTAGTCTCCCGAAATCAAGGATCTGGGAGTTAAGCCAGAGTCCATCCTCCAGCTCATGGCTCATCCCAACAACTGTACTCTAGCTGGCATACCCTTACTGTCAAATATTCACTCTCAAGCATTCACTTTGCTGCATCTGAAGCCTGAAATTCTTCCCCTTCAGCATATAAACACACATTATACTTATTCATCCTCTGCCAAAAGCCAAAACGAACAACAGAATCATTATCATCAACATCATCATCATCATCATCACATATTCTCACAGATCTTTCTCATCATCACCATCAAAATATATTCTCACAGATCTTTTTCCTCACTGGAGGGTCTTAAACGTATACACACTCAACCTCATTCCATAATCAACTTTATTGAAAGTTATCTGCACTGTTCCCACTTCACTCCATTGCTTATCATTCATTCATTCATCATTCATTTAATTCATAAATTTATTGTAATCTACCTTTCAATCCCACTTTTCTTTTGAATCTACTCTGACACAGATCACCAATGACCTCCTTTACTCTTCGATATTGCTTAATCCTAGATTGTTTTTCATTCCATAACTAATTTGGTCTGATTATAGAATTTGGTGCTATTGATCATCCCTTTCTTCAGCATCCATGAAAATATTTCTCCTGTGTTTTTATTGTTTTGTCTACTTCTTCTTGGTCTGTTCCATAATTGATTTTCTGTCCTCTGTGTTGATACTCAACAGTGTTCCACTGGTTTCTCCTTGTTGTACCCACTCTTCTGAGGCACTGAGCCCACTGCCATGGCTTTACCTACCATCTTATGGCTAATGACTCCAAATCTAGAGTGTCAGCCCAGACCTCCGTCCTGACCTTCAGATGAATATACCTGACAAATTATCATCTCTGTTTGAATATTCACAGACATTGAAAACACAACTTACCTAGAACTGAATTATGTGGCTGTTACATGAACCTAACATTCTTCTTGCAGCAAATTTTGTTTCCCATATTTTGGATTCTTAATTTCAGCGTTTGAGCTCACAGGTTATTCCTGGTCTTTTCTGCTTATCTGAGTCCCTATTCCTACCATCCTGCTCTAATCATAATACTTCCCATCTAAATTATCTACTGGCCTATTACTGCTACCTAAGAGTTAGATGATGGAATATATATTAAATGGAAGGATGGATGAATAAATGAAAGAGGAAATGAGTAAATGGGTACAAAGTCATGCAGAAAAACTTGATCCAACACTTTCCACTAAAAAAAAATGCTCATTAATAGGGTAGGGAGCTGTCCTTACCACAAATGTCTGACTGGTAGAGGTGTATGTTTCATGGCCACGAGGGCGCCACCCCAGTCTAGGAACCAGACATTGTACTCTTCATCAAAGATCTGGAACAACAACAATAACAACAATCATAGCAACACCTTACATTTGCATAGTGCTTGACAGTTTACAAAATCTTTCACATTATTTCACCTAGATTCTGAGCCTTTCAACAACCCTATCAGGTAGTTTGGCAAGTACTATCATCCCCACTTAATAGATGAAGACATGGGCTTTGGAGAGAACAAATAATTCTCCCAGGTCCACTCAAATAGCATTTCCAGGGCTCCCTCCACTAGTACTATGAACCAGTGTGCTACAAGGAGTTGAGACAACAAGATGCTCAGCTAGATAACACAAAAGAAAATATGACTTCAAAGGTTTTCCCATCTTTGCATCCAAGTAAGTTACTACTCAGCTCTTTCTTCTTTCTCATCTATGCAGATTTTTGCTAATTTATAAATGGTTTGTGTCTTACAGTGTTGTTTATAAACTGTCTAGGAATGTAAAGACAATTTCTGTAGACATTAATGTATACATTATGACCAATTTCTTACACTGAGCCACCACCTCCTAGGTTTCCATGCAAGTTGGATGAAGGTCTAAGTTTGACCCTTGAGGATCTTTACTCTGAATATACATTGCAACACAGTGCTTCAAGGGACCTAGAGTTATTCACTCTTGATTCATCTCTTTGTCCTTTACTTATTCATCCATCCACTCATTCATCCACATATTCAGTGATCCATCCATCCATCTACCCTGAGGCATTTCCTTAGCACCTATTATGATGCTAGGCTCTGAGCAATGAGAACTCCAGATGTAATCCCACATGTATCACTGCTTCTATTATATATAACTATCATATCTCCAACCTGAAATAGGGAAAAAAAAACATTTCTGCAGCAGAAAACCAACCTCCTCCTTTAGATTTCTAGAGGAAACTGGAATTGAACAATTCCTCTGGCTCTTAACCACTACTGGTGTTTCCTACAGCCTGGATGGAGAGGGTGGGATGGTGGGTTAAGTGAATGATAGTAGAAAAGGTAAGGAGGTCTATTTAAAAGAGAGGGATTAGGAGGAATGGGGTCTCCTGTACATATGCCCCCAGGAACACCATAGAGAAAAAGTAAATGGATTCTCAGGCCTAACCTCTCAACTGGTTTCCTTTTTCACATTTGACTTTTAAGGAAATAAAAATGTCCACATTGATGGTAGTCTTAATGCAAAAAGGACCTCAGGGTGATTCATTTATATATCAAATAGAAACAGGGACTCTGAACCCATAATGCCAGCGTTTTCTCTCCAAAACTCAAATGCGGGCTCTGTGATAAGACATATAATGGAGATTGAATGGATTGAAGTCTTTGCATGAGGAGTACAAGAGTCTCAGCATGGGGAAGATGAGGACACCATTCACTTTTCAGTTTCCTCTCCATCACTCTGGCCACTGCTAACAATTGCCCTGTGCAAAACTGGAATGGAAACTGGAATCCCTAGCTAACTGGAAAAAAAAAAGAAAACCAAAGTAGTGACAACACAAGGAAGGATGTTGCAATGGCCACCCGGCCAGGTGAGCTATTTCTTGAGTTGGAGAGACAATGGTTTGTTGTTGGGAGTTTCTGTACCAGAAGAGTTGATGTTCCAGTTTCCATCCTCATTTGACCCTTAAAAGAGCTTATCTTATATTCTGAAGATGTGTTCTGAATGATATGTCTGCTCCTCATCTACCTAATTATGGCCTGTGGGTAGGAACCTTAACTTATTCTTTGTTGTATGCCTTATAGTACTTAAAATAGCTGGTTGTATCTGGTGGGCTTGGTAAATTTTTCTTCTGATAGTGGTAGTGGCGACAGTGGTAGCAATGGGGGTGATGATGGTGATGCTGGTGATGGTGATGACAGCTTCACTAAGAGATCCAAAACTGGAACTTGTCCAACTAGATAGTAGACGGTGGCCGCACCTGCATCAAGATGTTCAGTGCTCCTCAGGTGAAAACCTTCTCACCTTTCAGACTTAGTGAAAAGTCAGCTCTTCTTGTGAAATCTTTCCCAGTTTCCTCAAGTAGAATCAATTCCTCCCTTTTCCCTGCAGGCTAAAAATGCCACTAAAATAATAGAATCAGGGGCACCTGGGTGGCTTAGCTGGACAGTTAAGTGTCCAGCTCTTGATTCAGTCTCAGGTCATGATTTCAGGGTCATGAGATCAAGCCCCACATAAGACTCTCTTAAAATTCTTAAGATTCTCTCCCTCTGCCTCTGCCTGTCCCCCCCTGCTCATGGGCACTCTCTTAAAAAAATCATTCTAAACTATGGTTAGTTACTTATGAAGCTGTTTTCTCTACTTAATTTTGAACTCCTTAAAGAAAGGGACTCCAAAATATTCAACTGCCTCCCCAGGTTTGTACTTGACACCTAGCTGATATTGTATAAATCCGTGTTGTTTAATACAGTGGCCACATGAGACAATTTAAATTTAAATTGATTAAGATAAAATAAAAAATTCAGTTCCTCTGTCACATTAGCCACATTTCAAGTGTTCAATAGCCGCATGGGATGGCATAGACACAGAACATTTCTATCCTTGCAGAAAGTTCTATTGGACAGTGTGCTACAAATGTTTGTAAAACTGAATTAATTTTTCATGTAGTTATGTATCTGTTAATCTGTTTTATACTTCCTTAAGGTTGGGCCTACATAATACTTAACCCACCAGAGACTTCCACAGCTTTGTGTTTTTACTATTCCAACTCGCTCATTTGTGGATAAAGAAACAGATCCAGCAAGGTAAAGGGACCCATCTGCCCAGATCCATGGCACATTAGGGATAGGAATCATTTCATCAGTATCATCCCCAGAAACCAGCAGAGTACTTAGCATCCAATGGCTGTCCCATACTTACACTGAATAAAATAATGGAAAAAATGGAAAAATTCCAGTTCTTCCTATTCCTTGCCCAATGCTTTCATATTACCCCACTGCCCATCTGTCAGCAAAAATGGACCAAACTGAACAGCTTCTTCCATGTTCTTTTGCAACCACAGTCATACTGAGCCTGAGAATTTATAGGAAATAAGAAATGTTGGCAGAACTTGCCCTAAATGCTTCATCCCTGCCCCAGTTCTCCCAGTTACCTGTCTCCATGTGTTGCCCCCATCAGAAGAGATGAACACACCAATATCAGTATATGAGAGCTCCGGGCCAATGTTGCCTGAAACATAAGCAGATCGTTTGTAATCGCTGATTTGGGACTTGGGGGGAAGGTGGCAGAGAGTTAAGGTTTTCCAAGTTATGGTTAAGGTTGATGTGGGGCCGCCTGGCTGGCGCAGTCAGAAAAGATGTGAATCTTGATCTTGGGGTCATGAGTTTGAGCTCCCTGTTGGGTGTAGAAACTACTAAAAACAATGATTAATTGTTAAAAATTCTTTTGAAATAAATAAAAATAAAGTTGATGTGTGTAGTGCTTTCATGGTGCCATATCAAAAACCCAGCAAGAAGAAAAAAACAATATGGGAACCAAAGTAAATAATATGACAGGAATGCATTTTTAAATGGTAAGACTCAAAGACTCGATATTAATGAGCTTGGATCTCTTGAACAATTCATGCTGTTACCAAGTCTCCTAAAATTGATTGTGATAGGTGCTCCCTGAAGGTGGCAAAGAGTGGAACAGTAAAGATGCATGGAGAAGGTGGGCCTAAGGTCACCTTCCTCCTCATGTATAACTATAACCTAAGGAAAACTGATGTGTGTGTGTGTGTGTGTGTGTGTGTGTGTGTGTGTACATGTGAGTTGTATTCAACTTAAACATGTCCACTTGTCTCTTGAGTGCCAGGCAGTTATAGACCCAACATTATAGACTATGTGACCAAGTTTACAGGGTGCCCTGAATAAAATGACCATCTCAGCAGATCATGGCCATCAAGGATGGCAGGAGAAGAAGGCACCTGGTTTGTGCCGATCTTAACTGCCTCCATCCCATCACCCCTTCATTCTTTCTTTCCCATTCTTTTTCTTCCCCTTGCACATCATCACCTTATGATTATGTTCATTAAAAAAGTTAATGATCAACTGAGGGGGGTAGGGGGAAGGGGGGTTGGGAGAGGGTGGTGGGGTTACATTATATGTTTAAATAAAAATTTAAAAAAAAAGTTAGTGATCAAGATTTTCTAGTCTACCTATGTTGCCCAAGGATACCCCGTGGGCACTCCCCCACCTCAGGGCCCAGAACAGTGCCCCAAATGTAGTAGTCATTTGCTCAATAAATAATTGTGGAATGGATGAATGAATCAACAAATGATTACATCATGTTCCGATGTTGATGAGCATTTGGGGAGGTATCAAGAACAAGGAAAGTACCCTAAAGATGTAAGAATTTATCATTTTGGCTGATATTTTTTTTCTTTAAAAATAGCAGGAAGGGAATGTTAGCTCCCACACATCTGTAGCCTAAATAAGAGCACAATAAAAATGCAATAATGAAAATGTTAATTGAGCTCCTGACATTTAATGCTTCAAAATGAGAAATTAAAGCCAGGCTACAGCTTGTCAAGCTCCCATCAGCACCAGGGTGCACACAGTTAGCCAACTTGTTTTGACACTCAGGCTTCCAAAAATAACCCCTAGGCTCACAGCTCAGGCAGTAGGTACCAGAGGAGCCACGAGAG
>RCUC01111841.1:0-10875 GCA_003697995.1 Taxidea taxus jeffersonii
CACACGCCTGCTCCCAGCATCTCCCCACTTTCTGAACAAGCTCATTCCGGGCCTCGTGCCGTGCCTGTCCCACCTCTCGCCGGTGGATGGCCTCCTTCAGCAGCGTGACCACGTCCTCACCCTCGCAGCCTGATGCCTTGAAGCCTTTAGTCCACTTGAGGAGGATGCTCTTAAAAAAAAAAAAAAAAAATCACACAGGACCATAGAGGAGGATATCAGAGGATATGTGTGCCTTCCCTGCAGCCTGGCTGTGTCCCCGGTTCCCAACCTCACCACCAAGTAGTATGGGTCTCTCCCACACGCGACGACGCACCTGCCAGGCACGCATTCCATCATTTACTCCTCATGGCAAAGTGTGAAATGTCATCGTAAGTCCCCTTTTCCAGGCAACTACAGCTCTGGGGTCACCTGCCCAAGGCCCGAAGCTGGGGGTGAGGCCCAGGCCCCCCAACTCCACGGGCCCCCAAAAGCACCACACCACTGCCCTAGCCATGGAGCCAAGCTCTATAAACATGTTTCTTTCACTGGGAAAAGCAGTTTGCTCTGTCATTGTCCTGTATTTACATCAGAAGTCAGAGTATGTCTCTTATATTATCAAACTCCAGCTGGGCGTGAACGAGTGCCCTGACCCTAGCTGACAGCCAGGCTTCACACCACCCTAGGGAGAGACGTGCTCTCCTCTCCTCACAGACCACCATAAGCCACTCTTCTTTAATGTGGCCGTCTGCTGTGTCGTGGGGCCCCCTGGGGAACAGATGGATACGTGGTGGTTTTACGTGTGGGAGAACTGATTAGTGTTTTGTCCCCTGGTCCCTCTCTAGTGCTGCAGCCCACCAGGAAACAGGCACCCGGGGGTCCTGGGGCCCTTCCTGCAAGGCCAGAATCCATAAAGGGTCTGGATGCTCACTATCCACACACAACTGCGGTTTCTCCAGGCCTTGCCTGGCCTCACCACGACCGTGGCATTTTATGGCCCAGGTGAGTTTGGAACCACAAGTCAACCTGGCTGTGTCACACTGTGCTCAGATCCCAGGACATTTGGAAAAACAAGCTATCATCCCAGCCATGTCCAGCTTAACATACCTGCACCCTAGTAATGGTGTGCTCATCTCCACCTGACTATCTTGCCCACAGATTAGCTCTGTGTTCCTAATGAAATTTTGTATTTGGCACTTTCAAGTTTACAGAATGATCAAATGACATGATGTCAGGTGGTCCTTTATAATAACACATGCAGAGGCCTCTGCCGTGGGGAGACACGCCCCAGGCCACCAGGTGGTTGAGGCAGCCTGAGGTCTCTGGGCCGTGGCACCTGCTGATTTCCCACTCAACAGGGTATCTTAGTGGAGCAGAAGCCAGCTTACAGACAGATGGAATGAGAGAGAGAACCCAGCTTCCACTTTATCTGCTCTTAATTTTTATAATGTTAAACTATATACATGCTCCCTACAGAAACTTAGAACATGGAATGCAATCTGATACAATGACCCAGAATCTTATCATTCAGGCAGAACAGTGAAGGTGTTCTTGGGTCACCTGATAAATACTTCAAGATATATACATGTTGGCATGAAAAGGAAGGCATGTTTATGTAAAAATAGTTCAGTAGGAAAAGCCTCATGAATTGCAGTTTTTGCGGGTTTCTATATTGTAGAGACCTTTTCTTTAAAAACGTGTGTCTTACCATTAGTTTTTTCCCCTTTCACTGAAATTTCTGCCAAAAAAGAAAAAAACTAGTTATTGGTATGAGGCAGTGGATGGCTGGGAATTTGTTAACTATTTCCCAAGTGTTGAGCAACTGGGTTCGTTCCTAATGTTTTCATTATAATAAGCAATGTTTGACGAAACATTACTTAAGTATGTGTCTGCATGTTCCCTTTGGTAAACTGAGGCAAACGGAGACATTCCTGTATAGTATAATTGAAAACTGTGAAAGAGTAGATCCTAAAAGTTCTTATAAGAAAAAAAAAACCACTTTTTAATCCTTTTTTTTTCTTGTTTTGTCTCTATAGGAGATGACAGATGCTAACTAAACTTCTTGTGGTGATCAGTTTACAATATACGAAGTCAAATCATGGTGCTGGACTCCTTAAACTTCTACGGCGTGCATGTTACCAGCTCAATAAAACTGGTAAAGAACAAAAAAAGTGAAAACCAACACTGCCCTAGGGACAGCGGACACGCGGTGACACAGGTGTTGGGAAATATTGCATTAGGCAAGGTTTTTCATTGCAGGACACCCCCAAACCCTTAGCGGCCTGGGGCACATGATGAATTCAGCTCTGAGGGCAAGGGGAAGAAGCACTTACAAAACTCAGCTGAGCAACATGAAGGCTCTATTCTGGAACCCTATGCCAAATGCTGGCCTTTTTACCCCGCCAGACCGAGCTCCCTGTATCTGAGACATTTCCCACCTCCGTGCTCTCCTACACATGGCCAGGCCTACCTGTCCTTCTTCCCTATCCACTCCTTCTCTGGACTTGGAAGACGATCGATCCAAGTCTCCTTCATGCTCACTGGGTATGTGCTCAGGTTAACGCCACACTGCGTGTCCTTGGAGCTCTGGCACCCCCGTTCCCACCGGCAGCTCATGCCTTCCTGCCCTTGCTTACTTACCATCAGCACAGTTCATGCCTCAGCCCTTAAAGCAGGGACCACACCTTGTGGACCCTGGCCACTCTGTCCATTTGTAAACATGTGTGCACGCTTCTGTTCTAGAGGACCGATCGAGATAGAGGAACAACCGCTTGGACAACAGTATCCTAACATTTCGTATGCCGACTGTCAGCCCAGAGCAAGCCCAAGCACAGTACTCAGCTCACCTCTGTTCTCAACACACCATGACCAGAATGGCTGAGCACACAGCTCTCAGCCTGCCTGCTTCACTCACGCAAGGCTAGTAGAAAAGGAACAAAAAGCAAAGCTACGACTAGAGAAGCACCGGGGCATCTGAACAGCAGGAGGTGAATGAAAGTATCCTGCAGGAGCTGGTGAGCTTCCCTGAGAACATGGGCTCAGGGATCAGGAACCAGAACTGAAATCCTGGCTTGGCCACTCCCAAGCCTTCTGATCTGGGGCAAGACACCTGGTATCTCTGTAGACTGTTTTCTTTCCTGCAAGATGGGCATGCAAACACCTCCCTATCTTATATGGTCGCCATCAGGGTGACACACGCAGGAAGCCTAGCACCATGCCTGGCATCAAATGCTGTACAAAACTTTTGTCCTTCATATTTTGGCAAGCACCATCATCGTTTCCCTGAAGATTGTGCCCTAAGTAACCCCCAAACCCATCATGAGGCCCGTCATCATGACTGCTTACTCATGCCCTTCTTTGCCTCCTCTCAACTCAACCTTCTCCCCAGCTCCAAACCCAGGCTGGGATAGGGTCAATAAAGCCCAGAGGCGGGCGCCCCAGGAGACTCTGTTACCTCATCCAGGCTGTTCTGCTGACAGGGGAAGGAGAAGGTGAAACCCAGAGGCAAGGACACGCCCTTCATGCCCATGTACTCCAGGAAGTCGGCGATGCACTGGACAATGTGGTCGAAGAGCTGCAGGGAGAAGTGAGGCAGTGAGGGAGGGGCCGCAGCCAGGGTAGGCCCCCCACCCCCCCAGGGCCTAGCCATGAGCCCGGGGGCTCCACTCGGGACAAACGCACGCTCAGGCACAAACCCGGGGGGAAGACAGGCCAGAGCCCCAGGCCCCCTGACCTTCCCTGGGATCATGGCTGAACAGAGGAAGCACCGTCCTACCAGGCGAGAACAGGTATCCACTGGGGTCCCCTCCCAGAGGTGCCGCTCGCCCGGCCTCACCTCATCCCCCGTGCCGTGCATGACCTCCTGAGGGATAGAGTAGATCTTGTTGTGCATTTCCACGCCGCGCCGCTTTCCATTCCTCACGCGCACCAGCAGGACCCGGAAATTGGTGCCCCCAAGGTCCAAGGCCAGGAAGTCACCTTTCTCTGAAAAATAAACAAACCCAGGAGAGAGACGGGCTGGAGCGTCAGCATGTCAGCACCACAGAGAGTGATGGTCTAAAGCCCTTTCCCCTAACAGAGACCTCTCCTGGCAACCCCCAACCCCCTCAGGGGAAAGGGACTGTGTTCCACCAAACAGGAAAGAAAATAAGATCCCTGGGACTAGATTCTGCTGCCTCCTTAGTGGTCCTCAGATGAGGTCAGGTGGCCCCAGAAGTCACAGTGAGCTCCACAGACACTGGAGATTGTGATCCATGATACAGTACACTCAAAAATATCTAGGGGCGCCTGGGTGGCTCAGTTGGTTAAGTGTCTGCCTTCGGCTCAGGTCATGATCCCAGGGTCCTGAGATCGAGCCCCACATCGAGTTCCCTGCTCAGCAGAGTCTGCTTCTCCCTCTCTCTCAGCCCCTCCTCCCTGCTTGTGTTCTCTCCCATGCACATGCGCTCGCTCTCTCTCTCTCTAATAACCTTGAAAAAAAAAATCTAAATGTGTCATTCATGTTAAATCAATGGCCACCTTCTCTTAGCTTCTAGAATAGAGAAGAAACAGCAGAGATCAACTCTTCAAAGGAAATAGAAAGGAAATCTTTTCACACGAGAAAACCCTCCTCTGTTGGGCACAGTAACGAGCTGTGTACCTCATGCACACTCCTCTGGCAACCCGGATGCAGCCCTGAGGGGGAGGCACCACCTTTCCCTCGAACGGAGGAGGGAGACCTAGCTGAGCTAGACTGAGTCACTCCTTCAAGCCCACGGGGTCAGGAGAGGGTAGAGCAGGCACCATGGCCTGGTCTTTGCCTGTCTGTCACCTGCACCAGCTGTGCGACACTGGCCTGCTCAATGTTAGCTCTCAATGCACTGGGAAAAGCCCACCATTTCTTAATGTGCAGACCCAGACCATGGGTCAGCAATCTTTTCCTGTGAAGTGTTGGGCCATAAACTTTTTAGGTCTCGTGAGACACAGTCCCTGCTGTAACCACACACGTTGTCATGGTAGCGCAGAGCAGCCATTACCTGTATGTGAACAAACTAGCACGGCTGTATATTGGTCAAACTTTATTTAAAAAAAAAAAAACATTGGCAGTGGGCCCAATTGAGCTCACGGGCCACTGGCCCTGGAACCAAAATTCCTGGGTTCAAATCCCAGCGCTGCCGTTTTCCAGCCGTGGGAATGTGGGCCGGTTTCTTCATTTCTCTGTACCTCAGTTTTATGACAAACCTATTAGTTTGTTAACAAAAATTAATTATGAATCTGCTAACAGTTAAAGATGAAATAAATTACATATGTGTAAAATGCTTACAGAAGCGCTTGTAAGTCAGTAAGTGTTTATCATTATTATTTTTCAATTTGTAGCAGAGGAATGCCTGGGTTGAAGTTCTTAAACACTAGAATTTTCTAGTACTGCACCTAAAGAAACATTCTGGTCCCAATACCCAGTGCTACCGCGAAGGGAGTCCTCCTGGGGCATCAACACCAGGATGAAGGCCACTGCAGTGGTCTGGGTGGCAGCCCTGTAACCTACCTGTGCCGTCAGGCGTGGCACACACGTACGTGGGCAGCATCTTGACGGGAGCAAGGGCATGCGTCTCCTTGCTCAGACCACGCTCCATTTCCACGTTCATCCTCCTCTTGACCTCCAGCAGCTGCTCGCGGCTCAGCTTCAGAGCCTCCAGCGTATTCTGGCGGGCTCGGTGTTGATCAGCCAGCCGGTAGGCCACCGCCGTCACCATGGCTGCCCCCTTGCCGCTGCCATCCTCTGAACGCAGGAAGCGGACATCGCAGTCTGGCACCAGGCGCCGCACTGCCTTGTGAAGACGCTTGGCGAAGCTGAGGGGAAGAGATGGGGGAAGGGAGGTCTACGGTGAGGGTCAAGGGTACAAAGGGCTCACTGCCTCAGCCCCAAGGCTGGGAAGCACCCGCAGAAGCAGACATGGCCCTGAATATCCTCTCCCCACTTGCCCAAGTTCGCACTCAACATCGTTCAAGCTCAGATAGTCATATGGGGCCACTGTGACTGAGGGAAGGGGAACAGCCCGGTGCAGTGCCACATGAAGACCTCCCATGCCACACACCATGGCCCCTCCACCCAACACATCAGCCTCTGAATCAGGGGATTCCGAGCCCAGCTACTATTCGTGCTCCAGTGCTCCTTTTGTTAGATGCTGCCTGGGAGAACCCCAAAACAGAAAAAGGAGAAAAAAGACTTTGGTCTCTTAGGGCAGTTTCTGCCAACAAACCCCAAGATGTCTGAACAGCTCAAGACAACAGGTGTGTCCAGCAAGAGATTGTCAGTCATGGCTGCACCGAGCCACGGTCTCCGAGGCCTCACATTCCCAGTGTGGTCTGTGGGCAGCAGCACCCCCTAAAGGCCCATATACAGGGTCCCAGGCTGGACCCTCCTGAATCAGAATCTGCCTCTTAACAAGAGCCCCAGGTGATTCATGTGCACGTTCAAGTTTCTGAAGCCCTGGACTAGAAGACCAGGGCTGAGACCTTTGGCATCAACTGATTCAGATAATGCAGGCACACGAACTGGTGCTCGTATCTGGTGAAAAAGAGATAATAAGTGGGCACAAAAGAGAGATCAGATCAATACCCAGGTCAGCCAGAGAGGCTTAGCCAGAGTGCCCTATGGCAGAGGACACAGCACCTGAACTGACCATCCAAAAACAGGAAGAGTCAAGGAAACAAGTAAGAGAAACCTGAACTCCTCAGCAAGAGGGTGGCAGACAGAGCCCCATGGCCAGGAGAGCCCTGGCTAGAGCGCCAGCCATCAGGAGCCCTCAGAAATCACCCCTGCCCAGGATACCACCCTCTCAACCCCACACGCCCAGCTGGGAGCTTATTATGCAAAGCCCCTCAGTGCCATGGCCCATCTCCATGGCCCCAAAAGGCCAAATGGAGCTGGCCATGAAGTCACTAGGGGCTCTCCCAGGCCTGTTGGGGTCCCAGTGTGCTCTGGGGCCGGGGCATGCTGACTCACTGTGGGTGCTTCTTGTAGACGGAGCCATCCACCCCAATGGTGGAGCGCAGCCGCTCCTCGCCCTTGTTCTCCTTGATACGCCGCAGCACGGCCGCCAGGGTCGCGGCACACAGGCTGGCCGAGCGCGTAGACACGATCTGGCAGATCCGGTGAGTGGCCACGCAGTCCTCCTGTGTCGGGTCTATGCCCAGCCGCACCAACACCTCACGGGCCTTCCGGGTGCCATCCTTCTCCCTGGGAAATAAAGGACAATACATGGGCACAAGTCCAACCCACTGGGGCCAGCGGGAGGGGGTCTTGTGAGCCAACAAGGAAACCACTCAGCTCCAGCAAACACCACTGCCCAGTGAGGACAGACACCCCCTTCGTGCCTCTGCCCATCGATGGGTAGGCAGAACAAGGAGAAAGCACAACAGAACCAACAGGAGGCTCTTCTCCCAGACACACAGAAACACACACACACACAGCTCAGGAGCTTCTTTCTACCAATGGGAAAAGCAGTATTTTTTTATGTAAATACTATGTAAGGGCAAGGCGCTGTTCTTATGGCTTCATACACCAAGCTGCACATGCGTGCGCGTAATGTGTGTGTGTGTGTGTGTGTGTGTGTGTGTGTGTGTGTTGAGAGAGAGAGAGAGAAAGACATGGAGAATGAGCTATGTTTGGTCGTCTAGGGATAGAGCAAACACTGTCCCTGCTACCAGCCACACCGCTGGGGAGCCCACCCCATTCTCTCGCTATGAAGCAGTCAGTTCACCGCCTCTCCCCACAGAGTAGGAGCTGCTTTAACCTATGCTGGAGACTGCTAGTGTCTGCTGCCATGAACTCCGCAGTCTTCAGGGGAGATAAATGCCTCACAAATATGCACTGTTCCATCCCATCGGGGTTTAATAAGCAGGCACAATTCCCTCAAGAGTTTCCACTTGAGGTCACTGGACCAGTTTCACTGCTCTCTTTAGCACCGAAGTCCCCTCCTCTCCACCATCTGGTCCCTGAAACAACAAGGCCTCCTCAAGCGACGAGTGGGACTCTCAAGAACGGGAAATCAGGCCCAACTCTTTGGATACTGTTAATTGAGAAACAGGATTCAAGGCTATCCTTACTCCCACCCAGGCCACTCTGTGAAATGCAGGCCTCAGCTATACCTACTGGAACTAAACGGGTAGATCTTAGAGCCATCCAAAGACCTATTCTTCTGTTAGAGAAGGAGGGGTCAGGACAGAGCCCTTTTGGAGAATCACCAACAGAGAAAGAAATGTCAGAGCTTCAGAAGGGCAAAAAAGTAAATGTGTGAGTCATCAAGAGGCCCGCTGGGAGCCTCCCGCATCAAGCCAAGCCCCACCCACGCAACACCAGGAGCCACTTGGGTAGCGGACAAGGGTAGTAGAGACTATCTGAAAAGTTTAATTAAGTAAAGCCAGAGGCCTGCCATGACCCATGTCGTGCAAGACCCTCTTGCTATCCAAATCTGAAGGGTCAAGGGCCAGTTCCTGTTCCTCATTCCCCAAGAACCCATCTGCTCTTCCAGAGACCCAGTGAACAGAGAGGGACCCAGAAGCTTACCCTTCAATATCTGAAACATCTTTGGTCTCAAACTGGCCAGTGGCAAGAAGCCCTGGGCTGAGCTTCCCCCCGAAAAGCAGCTCTTCCTTGGCCATCTTCACCAGGATGAGCCTCACCAGTTCCCCCATGTACATCCCACTGATCATCTTCTCAAATCTGCAGGGATACAGACCAAACAATAAGGAATAGTCCTTGCTGTCAGTGAACTCCCAACCTCCCCATGGAGGCAACAGGCACGCATGGGAAGCTGGTGCACAGCGCAGTGCTAATTTGGGTGGCACTGCTGGGAGCCTCAATATTTATATACAAGACAAAAGGGCCAGTACGGTCCAATTAACAGCATAGGCCCAGCAACATCTCCCACTGGCCTCCCTTTGCAAGGTCATTTGTGGATTTCTAGAAAAACAGGTGCAAAAGACCCAGGGGTGGGGTGATGGGCAAGATTAGAAGGGCAGGCTGGGACAGATGAGAAGAAGCTCTGAACATCAGATGGTCGTGGGAATCTGGGAGTGGGACACGTTGGCAGTTTCTTGGCAGGCAGGTGACAAGATAAAGGCATTTTCTAGAAAGGCTGTTCCCAAGCTGAGAGCTATCAGTTCATTTATTTTTTCAACACTAGGTGATGCTGTTTTCTTTAGAAGCCAGTCTTTCTGGCTCAAAGGGTGTGATCCAAGAAACGGAATCTTCACCTTTCTTTGTGGCCAAAAGGGCCTTTTCTTGGTACCTATGGATCTGGGGCTTAGAGAGGAGGCTCCCCCAGGGCCAGTGGACACTACCTAGGCTGGGCTTCAGCAAAGAAACCTGGGGGGATGGGGTGAAGGGTTTATGACGTCGGCTGGTACAATCTACAAGAGAGGAAGCCAGGCCCTCCGGAAGAGACTCGCTGGAGACCTAAGGCCAGGTATGGCAGGACTGGAGCTCAGGGCAGAGCTGGCCAACTTGCCTGAGCTGAGGGTGCACGTAAAATGTCCAAGCACCAGCACAGGCAGGCGGTGTGGGAAGTCACCGGGCTTTACCCGGTGAGCAACTCGTGTGTCTGCCTCCCCTCTCCACCTTCTCCGAAACAGCCAGGGGACAGGTCCCATGGGGCTTGGAAGTACGCGTGATTATAAAAGCTTCTATTCCAGTTTCTTCATTCTTCTTTCACCATTTAGGAAAATATTTATTTAGAAATACATCAAGAGTGGGGTAAAAGCTTCTCCCGGAGCCTAACAGTGACTCCAGGGCTACCACGGCTGACACTTCACAGTCTGTGTCCTCCTAGCCCTTGATGTGCCTCAGGCTGAGCCAGCGGTGTGTTGCCAAGGCTGGGCTGACCCGTCTGCAGACACTTCAAAGGGCATACGGCTCCTCTGAATGGCTTGGGTATGCCTCCTTCTTGGAGGCAGACGTTGAGTGAATGACTTTTCAGCCCATAAATTTTCACCAGCCATGGCAGACAGAGCCAGTGTGTTCTCTGAAAGTTACAAGTAAGGGGACTTGTGCTTCAGCATGTAGGAGAAGCTGATGACTTAAATAAACCATGCCTGGAAGAAGCAAGGACTCTCTCCCTGTAAAGAAAAAGACAGCCCATTGCTGAGCTGGCTTACAGAGTTGGGTTTTCCTCTCCGAGCAGAGTTCAACGCCAGAAGCTTTTCTGCAACAGTCAGAGCAATGAGAAGACCAGAAGGGGCCTGAATTGCTCAAAACATTTTGTAACTTGGAGCTTACAGCAATCCCTGCTTCAAGATCTCTGATAGGGACATTGGGCCAATATTGGTGTGTAATAATGACAGTGAAATAATGTTTTGTAACCATCAAAAGTACCTAAAGTCAAGTCTAGCCAGACTGGAGAGTATAACATGCAGGGTGCAAAATGTTGGAGGCCCTCCTGGTCCAGTCTGCCCAGGAACCCTGGCTGGGCCGCAGGTCCAGGGAACCAGCCAAGGAGGCTCCTAAACCAGCTTTTCCAGAGGCCTTGGGTCTGCCTACAGCTGGGTCCAGCTCAGCTCACAGGTGGCTCTTCTAGAATCAGAGCCTCAGCCCGTGTGGAGGAGGCCAAGTGTCGCAGCCTAGTCCCAAGCAGGGGTAGGGGTAGCAGCTACGGAGACAGCTTTCCGGGACCCTAAGCTGGGGCATCCCAAGATGACGTCTCTTCTGTGTTTCACAGACTATTTCTAGGGACAGCTTACACGTTGAGGATAGAGAGAGCAGGGCCAACACTCAGGAAATGACCTTCTAAAATGATGGCTCTGAAGGACAGAACCAAATTATTACCTATAATCTGGTTTGCCCACTTGTTTACTGGATTTTAGAGCCCTCTCAGCAATTTATAGTGACGACACATGTGAGGAACACCACTCCCTTCACCA
>RCUC01111842.1:0-11155 GCA_003697995.1 Taxidea taxus jeffersonii
CCGCAGGTGGAAGCTGGATGGCCACTCACAGCCCAGCTCAGGCCTGAGCCCCACTCGGAGCAGCTCCATACCAACACTGGGGCCTTGCTCCCTGCCTTTGCCACTAGCTGTGATGATGGCTGCCTACAGGCCCGCCGCTGGGTCCCCGGGCCGCCTGCATACGCCTCACTCGGCAGGTAACGCCTCAGTGTCTCCCAATCCCCACCGAGACCCTTCTCAATCATTCTGTCTCCCAAGGAACAAACGGCACATTGGCTTTAGTGTCTCCAGAATAATTAGGTGAATTTTAATAACACCTCAATGTGTGTTTCTCCCACTTGGGCACTTTCCTGGCCCGGAAACCCTTCTGCAGTGCCAGGCGCCTTCCTCAGCCTGCAGCTCTGAGGCCTAGAACTTCCTTGGCTGGGTCTTTTGCTGTACCACACCTCAGCCTGCTTCCCCTCCAGCTGCCTCTGCTGCTCCCAATCCATCGGAGCAGCAGGATTAGGTGTCCTCTCCCCTGCACTTGACTGTGAGACAGGCCTGACCCTGCCTGGCCTTGAAATCAAGCCTCAGTCTCAGTGATTTCTCTGGGAAGTGAGAGAGCGACTGGGATAATTGTGCTTTTCTGTAACCACGGAACTGGAGGCCGCACCCTGAGGCCCAAAGCTGTAGCTCCCCAGGCTGCCTAGAGGGAGAGGAAGGTGGACCCCCCCAGGAGCCTCGGAGGCATGGCAGTATGGAAGCTGGACACCGCCCTCCTCCCCCCAGCCTGGCCTAAATTATTTACCCTCTGCCTTCTTCTGTGCACATCCTAGCAAGAGGCATCTAATTCTGGGCACCTTGGGGATGGCAAGAGAAAAGGCAAAGAGAGAGGCAAGAGGATGGGCAGAAGGAACCAGCAACAGCTCCTCCTAGCTTTGACTTTTCCAGGCGGAAGCACACAGAGACCTTGACCACAATCTCTTCTCCTCACATCTGCACACATCTGTTCAGGAAGCACCCTGGTTTTCGGAGGCTCACTCTCTCTGCAGATATCATGGCAGGGGGCCCACTTGTCCCACTGGGCCCCAGATGGCATGGGCTGAGGTGCCCTTACTGAAATCAGTACCTCCCCCCAACTCCTGGAAGCCTCCTTACCGGTCACAACGGGGTATGTCTGCGTGCCTGACACGTTGCTGCCCAGCTCAGGGTTGGCGGATGCAGATAGACTCGACTTGACTTCATCAAGCCCGGGGGTCAGGGCTGGGAGGGAGTACTCGTTCCCCTGGGAGAAGAGAGAAAAGCGACAGCTCTCTACTGATGTGCACACGCGGAGAGAGGGCTCGATGTACAGATGGGGAGGAGGGACAGGGAGCCTTCCCAGATGGGGCAGAAGGAGATGGCCAGGCAGAGGGAGGGGAGTGAGGGAGGGGTGGGCTCAGCAGATGATGGAGAGTTTTGTGTGGGTGGAGGAGACCCAACTGGGGGTAGCTAGAGGATAGTTAGTGGTGGTGATCCCAGCCCTCTCTGAACTGCTGTAGCCTCTCCTGCCTACAAAGGCCCAAGGGCGGAGTGTAGCAGTTGGGGCCCCCCTGCTGAGAAGCAAGGGGTGTTCTCAGGTCCCCCTGGAGTCTTGGGTAGGAGGGGCGGGCCCTGATGGGCCCGCTGAGGCAGGAGCTGGGGGAAGGACCTAGGGGGGCCTCTGGCCTGGCACTGCTGGGCTGGCTGATCGGGTGCTGGCGCCCCCTTTTTAAAAAACAAACAAAGACAGCCCCACGGGCCCCTCACTCTCTGCCTGTGCACTGGGGTATGAAATTGGGGAGGGGGAGAGTCCACATGGCTAACAGAAGGGTGGGAGGGGGCCAGTCATTGCCTCTGAAAGGGTGTCCTGCCCGAAACACTCGGGTAATTGCCTTTTTATTGCCGTCACCGCTCAGCCAGACCCCGGAGCCGGGCCGACCAGGAGCTTGCACAAAGCAGGAAAAGTTGCTCTGATTAATATTACGTTAAATTAAAACTGATTTTCTGCTCTTTCGGGTCCGTTTTTTTCCCTTCCACTTCCTGGCCCCCCCCAGAGGGCCCCCTCCCCTCCCTAGCTGGCCAGGATTGCCTCGTCATTTCCAATTCCTTCTCGTATTGATCTTCCTGTAGAAATCAGTTTTGTAATTAGCTGCAAATTAGGCCTTCTACTGGGGGTGAAGCTGCCCCCTGATTTATCACCAGAGTAATTCACTGTGATCGGAGAGAAATTAAAATGAACTCAATTAGGCTTCGGATTTGCTTTATGGGCCCTGCTCCGAGTTTCAGGGGGAAAAATGACTGTGCTGGTGTTTAATAGTCTAATGAAAGTAAATAAAGGTTATTCATTGTAATACAGCCGGGGACTCGTGGAGGGTGCACCGAGCCGCCCGCCTCGGCCGGCTCCTCCTTTGTTGGTTTATGGCTCAGGGCACCTTAAAAAGACTTTTGATTTTTGTTTTATGAAGACAAACAGCTTATGGGATAAAAGGACGGGCGGAGAGAGAGGCGAGTGGCGGAGAGAGAGGCGAGTGGCTGGGAGCCTCTGGCGTCCTAGAGCAGAACCGCTCTGCGTGGAGCCTGCAGGGCTGCGCGGGTGTGAGAGCGCGCGAGCATGCGTGTATGCGTGCAAGCCCAGCGGATGGGGTTGTGCAGTGGTTGTGGGCCTGGCCAGGGCTGTAGGTGTGGGAGGAATGGGAGTGTGTGCACTAGGGGCCCCTCTGGATGTGTGGGTGGAGGCAGGTGCTGGGGGTGTGCCAAGCTGTGGTCTGGGAGAAGGCCTCCCTTCTGGCAGATGGGGTGGGGGGGACTGTGCTAGCAGGAGTGTGAGCTGTGCGTGGGGGGAGGGAGCAGGTGCCTGTAGTGGTGTGTAAACATGTGCACAAGGGTAAATGTGAGGAGTTACGAGATGTGTCTACTCTGTGTGTTGTGCGGGTGTGTTGTGGGCTGTGTGGTGTGCAGGGCCATTCTGCGTCTGGACGAAGTATCGGGGTAGAGGGGTAGGCCATCAGCCGACCTCGGGCCACACTGGACAGCTGGACTTGGGAGCAGGAGGCAGGCCCCGAGGGTGAGAAGAGTACTCTGGGCTCGCCCAAACTTTCCGTAAGACCTCCGAGGCATTTAGGCAAGGGACGTGGCAAGAGGACAAGGACGTTTCCTGGGTCTTCTATGCCACATGCGTGGAATGGCAAGGCCAGAAGCGACCTATTAGACCTTACCCAAGTCCCCATCCATAGAATGAGGCTCTGAAAGGGGACAAGACTTACCCAAGACCTATCACCCAGAACTCATCATTTCTAACTGCCATATACCATAATAGTTTTTCTGAACACCACCATCGTGTCTCGGTGTGAGTGTCTCCTCAGCATGCATGTGGTGTACCTCTGTGTCACATCGGTGACACTGGGTACACACGTTTTCCAGAGGCCTCGTCCTGTTCTGTTCCTGTCCATTTCTGCAAGCAGAAAGCTCCTTCCTGGGGCACCTGGGTGGCTCAGTCATTAAGCGGCTGCCTTCAGCTCAGGTCACAATCCCTGGGTCCTGGGATGGAGCCCCATATGGGGCTCCCTGCTCAATGGGGAGCCTGTTTATCCCTCTGCCTGCTCCCCCTACTTGTGCTCTCTCTCACTGTCAATAAATAAATAAAATCTTAAAAAAAAAAAAAAGCTCTTTCCTCACCTGTTCTGATTTGATGTGCTCTGATGCCTGGAAGACGTCTGGGTAGGAAGGACGCTCAAAGACCCGATCCAAAGCTTCCAGCTGCTGCTGGGTGAAAGTGTCAGCTCGCAAGTGCTTCCGCAAACTGTCCACGCCACTCTGGGAGTCTCCATTGGGGACCGAGCCCTCGGACACATCTGGAGGACACACAGACACTGGTGGCATCAGCGCAGGCCGGCACAGGCATAGTGGGTCAAGGGGACTTTCTAGCCCTGCTGGGACCCCTCACCCCCAGCTTCTAGGCTAGAGCAGCTGACCCAGGGGCTGACCATGCCTCCGAAATCTGGCTGGGGATGCCAGAGCCTCTGAAGGACCTGGGAAAAGAAAGGCAAGTTGTCCCAGTGCAGGCAGCCAGGGGTGTGGGAAGGACTGGGCAGAGCTATAGCCAGGAGGTCTCCTTAGAGAATGTCTCCCCTAAACCCCTTCTGTCCCCAGGCCTGGGTCAGCCTGGGGGAGGAGCTGGGTGTCTCAGACCAGCATTACCGAGCCTGTGGAGAATTGAACTCGGCTCTGAGATGAATTTCAGTTCCACTGTCTCCAAGGGTGGAAAATCATCAAATCTCCGAGGCTGAGTGTAACACGGAGACTGGGTGAAGTAATTAACTTCACCACCGAGGGAGGAGGGACTCTGAAAGTCAAGCTGAGGGATTCTGCTCTCATGGGGCCAGGACAGAGACCAGAGCAGGAGGACAGCAGGTGGCACGTGAGCAGGGAGACCCCGCCTTGGGCAGAGACTAAAGACAGTGTCTTTTGTGCCCAGAGTGTGTGCTCTTATGCCCCGACTGCCCTCCTCAGCCTCTGTCTCCAACCAGGACTCTAGCCAGGCCGCTGTCAGGGGCCAGCCCCACGGGCGCCTGGCCCCTCCTGTGCTTGTCACAGAGAGCCGAGACACACTCTGTGAAGGAAAAGCCACGGAGGTGCCACACTCGTGCCCGCTCCCTGGGGCTGCAGGCCAGTTCTGTCCAGGTCCCGGTCTACCCAGACTTTCTGCTACCCTTCCCTCCCCATCCCTGCACCCCTGCGTCCCGTCTGTTAGTTTCCAGAGCACACAGTGAACTAAGAGTCTGCTTGCTCGCTCTCTCTGCGAACATCTATGCGGCAACTCCCCAGCCCCAGTGTGGCCACTCCTTGGCTTCCTTCAGCCCAAGGCCCACAGAGGAGCCTTGGGCCTAGGGCCAGCGCATGCTGGAGGCCTCAGGGTGTTCCTCTGGGACTGTTATATATATCAGTTTATAGGTGATTATACGATATGATATAATCAATATTGCATTATATACAGTAACACCGTACAGTATCATTCGGGAGACCATAGAAAATATTACATATTGATTAACCTCAACTCACAGCCATCCTCTCTTCCGGCCTCCCAGATGGAGCATGGGGTCTGCTTTCCAAACGGGACCCGCTATCTTCCCTTCCCTGTACTCTATTCCTCAGGAGGTGGGAAAGCAAACAAAGTGTGTGCGTGTGTTGTGTGTGTGTGCGTGCACGCATGTGCGTGTGAAAGAGAGAGAAATGAAGGACAGGATCAAGGCTGCGGTGGAGAGACAGACACAGGGCCAAGCCTCCATGGGGTTTCTATGTTCCCTGCATTCCTATGGACACAAAACTTGGTTGTTGTATTTTTTACCGTGTAAGCCTCTGGAATGATTTTGTCTTAGACACTGCATGTCTCTCTCTCTCTCTCTCTCTTTTTTTTAAAGATTTTATTTATTTTGTCAGACAGAGAGAGAGTGCAGGAGTGAGCACAGGCAGACAGAGTGGCAGGCAGAGGCAGAGGGAGAAGCAGGTTCACTGCTGAGCAAGGAGCCCGATGTGGGACTCGATCCCAGGACGCTGGGATCACGACCCGAGCCGAAGACAGCCGCTCAACTAACTGAGCCACCCAGGCGTCCCTGCATGAGTCTCTCTTATACAAGTTAGGGTGCGGCACATTTAGTTTTTCCTTGCATGTGGGTATTCTCTCTGTATACGCATTTGTACACGTGTAAACATCCAGATAGATATGTGTGGGTGTCTGTGCAAGTGACAGAGCAAGAGCTGTTCTCCAGGCGTGTGTGTGTGTGCGTGTGTGTGTGCACGCATGCATGTGTCACTGCACGGGGAGCATGAGTTCAGGCACCCCGTGTCTCTTCTGTGCCTGCTTTTCTTTCAAGGATGTGCTAGCCTCCTGATTCCACCCCTTGTAGCTCTTTGCATGTTCGTTGTGTCTAACCCTCTCCCACTGGAATCCTCCTAACCTCTTTGGGAAGCCCTGCTGTCGGGCCGAGTGAAGTGGCGATGTCTTTGTGTGTGGCTATTACAGTGTCACCGAATGGGTCCCAGCAAGGAAGGTGTGCATTTCTCTGTGAGCAGGTGCCCCCGCGTCCAGTGCCCGGGTGTGTGCATATGTGTGGCAAGGCTCACAGCGTGCCCCTGCGTGGATTTGTGTCTGAGCCTGTGTGTGGCTTGGCTCCACCGTGTGTGTGTGTGTGTGTGTGTGTGTGTGTGTGTGTGTGTATGGGGGCTGAACTGAAGCTTTGTCCTCAGGTCACTGGCTGGAGGAGTCTCTTTTCCTTCATTTATTCAGGGGCCCTTCAGATCTTGACAAATCTGTCACTCTAAATTTGCGAGAGATTATGGTGCTCTCTCCCCAGCCCGCAGAGAGGTGATATATGATATCTGCTGCCCCTATTGATTGCCTGATCTGGTGGCAGAGGCCGGCGAAATGAACTTGAAATGAACATCATGCCTCAACTCATTGTGCGTATAATACACTACTTAATCCCACATTTTTCAGCCGCTATGGAATTCAATTGATCAATCATGTTCCACTGATAGTACTGTTTTAGGGGTTATTGCTGCTCCCTCCACTCACTGACCTTTTTATTTATTTATTTTTTTGTATACTCAGGCCCTGGTGATAAGACAGGTTACAGAGGCAGCATGGAAGGGGGAGGGAGGAAGGAAAGGCGAAAGGAAGCCTGCTACTGGAAGGTGGCAGCGGGAGGCGGGCAAAGGGAAGGAGAGGAGGAGGAAGGGCATGGGGGTGAGGGAGAGAAAGAAGGTGCTGGAGGATCAGGGAAGCAAGGTGGTGTGATAAAAGCCTGAAGAGAACCCCAAGAGAGGCTACAGGAGGCTTGAGGAAACTCCCAGAGGAAGAAGAAGGCAATGAGGAGGCAGGAAAAGCAGCGGTAACGATGGATGATAAAGGAGCACAAAGAAACTTCTGGGGGGGGGGGACAGAGCGGGGGGGGGGGGTGCAGAGCCAGGGAGTGGGCAGTGGAACCATGGAGGATGGAGACAGGAAGCTCTCACAGGCTCTCTTCAGAGGAGGGGTGGCACCCTTCCTTCAGCTGGAGAAGGACGGAAAGGATGAAGGCAACAGGAGAGTGTGGGAAGGTAGTGAGGAGAGGTGATTGGGAAAAGCCTGGGATCAGAGGTTCAAGAACCAGAAGACCAGGAAAGGAGGAAAGGCAGAGGCAGAGAACAGGCAGAGGAAGAAGGGAAGACACCCTTTGCCCCAGAAGCCCGGGGAAGTGCTGGCTGGGGAGAAGTTACTTGAACAGGGAACCTGGGTGTCCAGCTGTAGAAGGGCCTGGATGGGGGTGGGGGAGGGTAGGCTGAAGAAGGAGGAAAACGGAAGAGAAGAGGAGAGGAGAGGAGAGGGAAAGAAGAGCAAACACAAAAAAGAGAACATGGAAGAAGAGACTAGAAAAGAAAGAGAAGATGAAGTGGTGCTCAGTGCTGCCCACTGGCAGAGACCTCCTGAGGATGATGGCGAGAGAGCCCTCTGGGTGGGACTTCCCAAGGGGAGACTCTCAGATGTGATACAAGGAGAGGGATGGAACCACACTGGGACAAGGCTCGCTGGCAGAGCCAGCCAAGACAGGGGAAGAGGCAGAAGCACATCTTGATCTAGGTTTCAGAGTGAGCGGGAAAGGAAATGCTTGAGTAATTACAGACCATCCTTCTCCAAGAAGATTCCTGATCCAACAGAGAGCCAAGCCATGAGTTCCCTGTGGGCAGAGACTGTGACTGAATTCATCTCTGTGGCTCTACCGCTGGGCACAGACATGGGCATAGAGGAGGCATTTGATGAGTAACTGAATGAATGACTGATCCAGACCCCTGGCCTAAGGTCTCTGGACTGGCCACCTGACTGGCTTGGCACCCCAGAACACCCAGTCACATATCAGAGGTCCCTGCCAATCAGAGGATATGGGAAGATCCACAGCAGGGCCCTGGGTAGGCTTAAGCCCATTCTTCACCCACCCTTACTGCTGGTGAGCTTCTAACAGAGGCCCCCTCACCAACACCACCCTGCCCTCCTATGGTACCTTTGCCTAAAGGACAGAGAACACCGTCTTCCCAGTTAAGCATAGCACTTGACCTGGGGGCTACAGAACCACCATCCAAAGAAGGCCTCAGAGGTCGCTTGGGAACAGGGACCAGAGACAACCTCTGAATTGAACTCCCCACACCAAGGCCCTGTCACAGACAGCAGGGGTGGAATAAGGTGGGTCTATTGGCCGGTGGTGGAAGCTGGTTCCAGAGAAGGCCTTTCCTAACTGATGGGAGGAGGCCCTTGGCCTTTATCTTGATGAGATAAGCCAACCCCTTGTCAGGATTCCAAGAACTGGGCTGGAATATAGTGGCCTCCTGTCCTGGGCTTTACGGAACAATTCTGATTATTAATTCTCTTTCCCACTGCCCCACCATATTTTTAGACGAAGGTTGGAAAATGTGGTTGCTGTAGGTTTAGTAAGACCCCACCCTGCACCCTGCCGGGGAGAGAAAAGGACTGTGTGCTAACTAGTCCCCGTGTGGGGGAGAATTCAGCCCTGTCCTCCTTCTGTCCCCAACCCAGCCACCGTCCATGAGCAGCTCACAGTACTCAGCTTATTACATGCCACTGAATCCTCCCCACAACCCTGTGAGGTCAGGACTGTGATACCTATGTGAAAGGGAGGGAAACTGAGGCAAAAAGACATTACATGGCTTAGCCAAGGGCAGGCAGTTGGTTAGTGACAGTCGGGAGTTGACCTCAGGTCTGCTTGACGCAGAGCCTACCCACTACGTCATTTCACCCTGCTGCCCGGGTTCTAAACCCAGGGGCTCAGATGGGGACCACCTGACTCCATCTGGGGTATGGTCTCCCTCCTAGCATTCCCACTTCTCTGCCTTGCATTCTCCCTACACTGAAGGCACAGCCTGTGGCCCTCTGCTGACTGAGCACAGACTGTTTGAAAATGACTAGGGGAGACTTGCTCCAAATTTCTCATTTTACAGTAAGACAAACTAGCAGGGGTGAGCAGTGAGCGGAGGGAGGTGACCAGTCCGAGGTCACACAGCTCGGCGCTAGGGCTCTCAGGACTGGACCCCATTCAGGGTGTTTTGTCCACTACAGCAAGAGCACTCTCAAGGACAGTGAGCTACGACAAGTCCTTTTTGGAATAAGGCAGGATATAAATAAGTTTATTAAATTAAACAAATTGCTGAGCTAAAACTTTGATGAATATTTTTCTTTCAGGGGAACAAAGGCTCATATCGTCTTCTCCTCTGACTGCTCCCTATTTGCTGAGCAGTTAACAGAAAGCTTTCACAGATCTTATGTTACCTGGGCTTCCTAACCATGCTCCAAGGTAGGTAGGGATTATGATCCCCTTTTTACTGGTGAGGAAATGGGCTCAGAGCAAACAAAGTAGAGATTAGTGGGAGACTAGCTCAAGGGCATATCTACCGGAGAGCCTGGCGCCCAGAAGGTGCTCCGTGGACAGCTGAGGACGGAGCTACAATGGGCAGCAGGAGGCCGCCCAGCCGTCGTCCAGAGTGGGGGCTCCAGCAGCGGTGCCCCGGTCTCCATGGGGACAAAGATAGCTGCACAACAAAGATCATCTCGACTAGAAGGAGAGCCACTTTGTGAACATGGTTAACAATGGTTACCTTTGAATCATGAGCAAATCTGGATCATTTCTTCTCATCTAAGTTTTTCCATATTGTCCAGACTTTGTACAACAAGCATGCACCACTTCTAGAATCATCAATAAAAATGTCATTTACTCCCCCAGCGAAAGGATCTGATCTCACTCACTTAGCCTTGTCACTCCCCATCTCCTCTGGGCTTGCTGGGAGCGGAGCCCTACCTTCTACCTTCTCTACCTTCTCTAATTCCAGCCCAGGCCAGTCATGAATCATGCTGTCCAGTGAGAGCTCAGCAACTTGGGCAGGAGGGAAGCCATGGCCTACCACGTCCTAAGGGTGAGGGCTAGGCACACAAGTGTTCCATCCTCCTTGGGTGATGACTTTCTACCTGAATTCTCAAAGTAGTCACTTCGAAGGACAGGAGAATGTCTTGTGCACTGACCAAAAAGTGGGTGGGGGGATGATTAGAGACAGAATGAAATAATGCCATTTCCTTGGTCAGAAAACACCCAGGCTCATCAAAGTCCACAAAATCAAGGTGGGATGATTAAGGGCTACCTCCCCTGCAAATCCCAAGAAGTAAGAATTAGACATTTAAGAGGAATCTTTGTCAAGTACAGGGAAGAAGTATGCTACCTTCAGCTCTCGCAGCCCCAGCACACACGTCTACCTCTGGGGAAACCGACATTAGAGCTTTTACATATACTCATTAAATCCGCTTGACTTTATGAGGTACTTCTCATTTTTCAGATGAGCAGGAAAATTATTTGTTCAACATCAGCCAGCGACTAAGCAGCAGAGGCTGGATTTGAACTCAGGATGTCTGACTCCGGAGCCCTCTCCACGCCACCAACTTTGCCTTTTGTGTCAAAGATCGTCACCATCATTGTCATTAGCACGTATGGACACCATGTCCCAGGGGGGCTTCGGGTGCTTCACACGTAGCATCTCCAGTTCTCACACAACACTTGCCAACAAGATACCATTAATTCAGTTTTACAAACGAGGGAACAAGCCGAGGGAGGGTAAAAAAAAAAGTGCGCAAGATCACATAGCAGAGGGGAAGCGATCTGAGGGGAAGTCGGTCTTACTTCATCGGAAGACAGAAAATGACCCCAAGAAGCGAGACAGGAAGAAAGGAGAAAAGGGACAGAGGAAGTAGGATCAATGCATGAGGGGCTTCGGCCCCCAGGGGGCCGGGGCGCTGGAGGGGCCTGGGCTTGCTAGGGTTAGGGTGGGGGGCTCCGTGCTAACGTCCGCTCCCCACCATTCTGACCGGTGGTGTCAGCTCCCCCCTCCTCTAACACTACCTTCCCCCTCTGAGGGGTTCACCCCCAGCTGCCAGTTGTTGCAGTTTCAAACTCAATTGTTCTCCTCGGTACTGAGGCAAATGGAGTCATTAATTACCTTCTATCGGCTGGGCTGAGTTCAGAATGCGATCAATATCCCCGCTTGTCATTCAGGGCAGCCCGCCGGTGCAGCCCGGCCCCACCCCCACGCGGCGCTGGCCTCCCAGCTGATGGGGTGCGGGTGGGGTTCCAGGCCCCCTCCCCCC
>RCUC01111850.1:0-13723 GCA_003697995.1 Taxidea taxus jeffersonii
CACATATAAGGTGAGTTGATGACCTAGTAGAGGATATATTAAAGACCTAAAGAATATAATAACTGACCAAAAAAATAAACAAATGATAAAGTAGATAAATTTACTATCTGTCTCTATCTAAAAAAAGTGATGACTTAGGAATAATCATTATTTTGGTCAACGTAGATGCAAAATTATAAAAATGTAGAACAAACAGTTTCATCTGAATTTTTCCTTATTGAATCTTACAAGGATCAGATTAACTAAATTATTGCCATATATCCATTTACCCTGTGTAAAAAAGTTTACAAGTCACATATTTAGTGTTTTCAACAATGTTTTATATAAAGATGGATATATTTGGACAGAATTCATAATGCTACACTCCATAGAAAGACCAAGGTGAATAAAATCACATATTTGTATCCAGAATTCTTTCTAAATTCCATGAATATGTATTTCTTGATTGAGTTAGAAATATTAATTCGAAAGAGTAAGTATTTTTTTGCTTTTCATTTTAATTCCCTAAAGGTGATGTACTTCTCTTAAATTCATCCTGATATCCTGCATATTATAACGTAACAAGAACCTTTGTTCAGCTGAATATATGTTTTCAAGGAATAATAATATTTTGATAAGCACACATATGCTCTCTATGGAAGAAAACAAGTTTGTAGAAAATATCCCCTGTTTTCTAATTGTTAATGACCCAAACCCAATTCAGCTTTCTAATTGGCTGTCCTAGAATAAAAATTCCCATAAAACATCTGTGTAATCTCAGAGGAGAGCATCACCATCAGCCCAAATCAAAATGCTATCAGCAGATTCAGTGTGTTGAAAATAAGAAGAGGATCAGACTCAGGTGGGAAACACTGAAATTTCGTTTTTCTGGGCCATTTTCATCATGTCTGCCAGCCTTAGCAGTAGGAAACAACTTTTAAATCCAAGGTGTATACCTACATACTCATTTAGGGAGATGTCATCACCTTTTCTTAATTGAAACACTTTTCTATTCAAGTGCAGTTCTTAAAACTAAAATTTAAGAATTCAGTTACGTGTGTGTTTAGCACATATTTGGATTGAGGAGGATACATTTATATGTGAAAATATGACATGCCCAATCAGATGTGTGTTGTAAACAGATTAATAAGCCATTCTATCTCTACTTAAAGTTATGTTATCTTCAAAAACTTGTTGGACCATTCTAAAACTTCCATAATTTTGTTACTATGGAACTACCCGAAGGCATATAAAACAACTTGCCAAATTGCAAAATATAGTTATTTATCATAAAATATAATTCAGTCATTTATTTAAATATTCAAGATACAAATCTAATTTGTATTAGACTGTAATCTGACTAAAGGACTATCAGTATCAAAGACTGAGTATAATAAAAGAGTATAATCAAGGCTAAAATAATAAGATAGATGAGCAAAGGAAATTGTATTGAATTATGTTGGGAACAATTGGAGTGGTAACATTTTAGTTGTGTCTTAAAGAAATAAATTTGACTTCACTTTAAGAAACCATTCCAATTGTTTAGAAAGTCTTTTACCCTTTCATAGGTACTAATTACAATCTTTATTATGAAAAGAAACTTTTAACATATTATGTTAAATATACCTATAAATAGCTAAACTTTTCAAGAGAGCACTATCTAGTTTTTTTTCTAAATGATATCAACCCTGAAAGAAAAAGTGTTTCTCAAGGTTCAACAAGACTCATGAAACAGCATGTGTTTATTTCAAGGTCTATCATTCCTGAGAGATACAGGCCCAAGCCTGTTTGGTTTGTGACAGCTAATAATAGCCCAGAATTGAGAAGAACTATTATTTTTATATTCGTTATGCCCTGTACCTATACCTGTTTGGCGAATTAAGTCCCAAGCTTTGAAAGTCTGACTTCATGTGCAAGCTCAACTTCTGGTCATCAACGGCAATTTAGCTGCCCCACAACTGAAACGACCGTGGTCCTCCTAAATCTGTTGCTGCCTGAGGAAAGGAGAATGAGACAGTTTCTAATTTGAATGGGACGTGGGTGGTGGGTGGTGGGCAGGCAAGCCTGTGTCAAAGGATGGAGCTCTTATGAGAATGTCATGTACACAACAGGAGCCTTAGAGAGAGCTTTTATTTGAGACAGTGGAAACTTAACTTGAAGTAGGGGCCAAATCACCGGTGTGCAAGAAGCCCATCTTCTGGTAGTGATCCTTCTTCAGAGGAGAGCAATGTAAGAGAACTCATCTTCAAGGGAAGCCCAGTTGGGCAAGTTTTTTGGGAAGAGTGTCCATGGTGCCCTAAAGTACCTACCAAGCCATCCAGGTTGGAAAGCCCTGGCCTGAATCAGTGAGGCAGTTTCAATTGGATAGGAACATAAAGAAAATGATGATCTAGTCCCTGGGGTTGTTCAAAGCTCTTTAAAGTTCACTGACATTATAAAACACCAAAGGCATATTCACTCAGTTCATTTTAAACTTGAAAAGAAAGATGGGTGGGGGGATAATTTGAGCACCTTCATCTCAGTGGGGAGTTGTAAATCACTTTAGTTCTTAAAACATGAAAGGAATTTATTTCACTACAGAATGTCTCTTAATTTTGTAGTTCTGTGGATAAAAGGCTTTTCCACAGAGACTGAAAAAGAATATTGTAATAGAGCCGCTAGCATAAAAACATATAAAGTTAATTCTTTCATATGGCTTTTTAAAATATACCAATAAAATTCTGTAGCTTTTGACGACCTTGTAAGCAACAGAATTACAAATGGGAGTAATTTAAGGTTTCATTATCTGGTCCTCCTGATCCTGAAAGGTAATAAAGGAGTAAGTTTTAGTGAAAAAACCTATCGTTAAGAGACCAGGCTTGAAACTTGCAATAAACATAGGACTGCAATGATGGCAAAGGATTCTTAGCAAGACGTAACAGGGTGGAATTAGTGTTGGAGCAATTATTTTAGCAGTATGCTCATTTTCTTTATGTAATTTATGATCTTAATCACTTGTAGGCAAATTCAATCATGAGGCAATGCTTCTGCTATTTATACTTAGTAACGTTGGCAGTGCACGGTGGATGAAAATTCTTCACACATGGCTTCTTCTTCTTCCACAAAGGAAGTTTCCTATAGCTTTTTATTTGTTTTTGATTTTTCGACTCAACAAAAGGATGGGGATCTGGCTTTTGAAAATAAGCCCTTGGAAGGGAGCCACAGATAGGTGTCAACAAGCCTAGGCCTGCTTTCTCATCCACAAAGCAGTGCATTTATTTTCTTTTGTGCTAAACAATATATGTAAGGAAATAGACCCCAGGATCATGTGAAATTGAGACTGAACTTGATTGCTCATCAGCATTCTGAGTTATATTCAAGAATGTTCTGACTGTAGTATACTAAGCCCAAGAACACAACCACAACAAAAATATAAAAGACTTGGTTGATGAATATGGGTGTGGGTGGCAGTTTCATGTTGGTGGGCCAAGACAGGTCTGATGCAATGCTTCATTGAAGTGTTTGCCTCAAAACAGACTTTTCCATAGAATAAAGAAAGTTTCAGACAAACCTCTCTATAAGTAGTATTAATTTGAGAACACTATAATTTCTTTCAGATTTAAATTCCAGTTGGCACATGCTTCAGGTCTTCTATACTCTCATAATATTTAATTTACATCTCTTACCATTCAGTACTACCTATTTAAATACTCTGCTATTAGATCCTTACTTAGTTCCTTTAGGATAAGAACTAGATGTAGTTTATCTTTTTTTTTTTTTTTTAAGATTTTATTTATTTATTAGTTAGAGAGAGAGAGAGAGCGAGCACAGGCAGACAGAGAGGCAGGCAGAGGCAGAAGGAGGAGCAGGCTCCCTGCCGAGCAAGGAGCCCGATGTGGGACTCGATCCCAGGACACTGGGATCATGACCTGAGCCGAAGGCAGCCGCTTAACCAACTGAGCCACCCAGGCGTCCCTGTAGTTTATCTCTATATCTCTAGCATCTGCCCTATGCTTGGTACATATAATAGTTAACAAAAAGTGACCTTAAAATATGTAAGACATAAGTCCTCTGTTTGATAAATAAATGATGTGAATGAATCTTGAAAGAAAGAAAGATATTTATTGTCAGACCATTTATAAATTAGACATCAGCTTTTATGATTATTCCAAACCTTCCACAGACACTCCAGTTAAAGATACTCTAGAAACTTTATATTAAAACTGTGGGGCGCCTGGGTGGCTCAGTGGATTGGGCCGCTGCCTTCGGCTTGGGTCATGATCTCAGGGTCCTGGGATCGAGCCCCATGTCGGGCTCTCTGCTCTGCTGGGAGCCTGCTTCCTCCTCTCTCTCTGCCTGCCTCTCTGCCTACTTGTGATCTCTGTCTGTCAAATAAATAAATAAAATCTTAAAAAAAAAACAACAAACTATTAGTCAAAATACTTGTCTCAACAAAACTAACTGACCAAGATTTAGAGTTATGTGTTGAAGGGCTTGGAGGAAATAGGGAAACAAGAGCATTCAGAGGATGGATTTAGCAAAGTATTTTCATAATACCTAAAATATCTAAGTATTTTCATAAACCTAAAATATCTAAAATATCTACGCTATATAAATACCTAACTTTATATAGTAAATAAATTATAAATTTGTAATAAATAATATATGAACATATATATAATAAATAATATATAATAAATAAATATATGAACATGTAGATTTGTGGGATTATTGGACTCTAGAAAGAGACTGCATAGCACTAATGGAGCAAATCTGCAGCATTGTTTTGGATACTTATAGATAATACTTAAATGTGGAAAAGATGATAGTGCAGCTAAATGTAAGTGAAAAAATTACTCTATATAATGGGCAGCAACTTGAAAAGAAGTTTCTAACATCATTCCACAGGCTCTATCTTTGCTTTATTTCACATTTGTAATTAACACTAGTGATTCCAACATATGGACATGTTTGAAGACACAACATTGGAAAGGATTATCAGTATAATGGATTTATGATGCCATATAATATTGACTGACCAAACCTAACTATATTTCACATACACACACATACAATGAATATTGGAATAGAAAATTGGGGCTTTATTGGAAGTTACTTCAACTTAAGTCAATAGTCTGATGTCAAATGAGCTAACCACAGTATGTTCCTGAACTTATACTCATCTATACATTGGGGATATCTTAGTCCTCTTGTCTAGTTAGGTTAGGATACCACTGTGTACACTATTTCTGAGTACCACACCAAGAAGGAAGTTGAAAAAAACAAATCTTGCTCAAAAGAGAAAATCTTGGATGAAAAGGAAACCATGCTATAGGAGATCATTTAGTGGAGAAAAGGGGAACATCTAAAAGCTGTTCATAAAGGCAAACAATATACTCTACACTAGAAGCAAGAAATTCCCTCAACCCTGACTCCAAAAGAATTAGAAGCCTCCAAGCCTCTACGTGGCTTTTCTTGCTGAGACACAAGGAGACTCTGTACCCACGTTGATATTAGAGTTCTAAACTTCACTGTCAGATCACTGCAACTTTACAATCGTGATCTTCACATCTTGTTCATCATTCATTATGGAAGCCTCTCTTTTACATACTATTTACTCAATTTCACTCTCTCATACAAAGCTGTTATTTCTTTCACCTTCCTTGCCACATATTTTAAATATGTCTAATGAATTATTAGTGCAATATTTAAAAATATTTATTAAGGGGTGCCTGGGTGGCTCAGTGGGTTAAGCCTCTGCCTTTGGCTCAGGTCGTGATCTCAGGGTCCTGAGATGGAGCCCCACATCAGGCTCTCTGCTCAGTAGGGAGCCTGCTTCCTCCTCTCTCTCTGCCTGCCTCTCTGCCTACTTGTGATCTCTGTCAAATAAATAAATAAATAAAATCCTAAAAAAATGTTTATTAAACAAAATAAAATAAAAAGCCAACTGTTTCTACCTCTCTTACTAGATGAAAACTCTTAAATCTTTCCCAAAAGAAAATATTTGTTTTTCTACATGCTCTAAGGTCTGGAAGGATCATTATCATTATTGATTCCCAAATGCTTATACTCTACTCTCATGTAATATCCTGAAACCACCGTTTACAGAGATTCTGTTTGCAGAGATGCTGATACCTTTGAGTCATCTTAGACCCTGCATTCTCCCTCACACCTAATTCATCACATCCTGCCAAATATGCTTTTGAACTCTTTCTTCTTTTCTATAGCAGCTGCCCTAGGTCCAGACTATCATTATATCTTAGGTGGACTATTGAAGTAACCATTCAATTGGGTTCCTTGGCGTCATTTTTAAAGACTCCTGTCTTTAATTCACCTATGATACCCCTGCAGGTAACAGCACATGAAAGCACGTTTAATTTAAATAGATAGAATGTGATTTGACTATATTTGAAAGTAGCTCCTAGGAGCAATTAATTGTATTGTTATACTTGGTATAGAATCTGGAATGTCATTCTTCAGGTCACCAAGTATAGAATATGATTAGCTTGTAAAATAATTAGTTCCTCATCCTCATAGCTATATTCCTACAAACTGAGTCCTTGGAAATCTAGCTCTGTACAAATGCTCCCTCTGACCTGAAGGGGGGTAATATTCTCTGAGGTGTTTTTTAAAGGGATTATCAATATCTATTTGGCTAAGACATGGCTCTAAGTGCATGTATCTGCTCCTCACCACCACTCCAGCAAGTGAAATCTCCTGGCTTTTGTCAGGGAATAAGTGATCCACTGACATATTCTGTCACAGAAGATCTATCTAAATTCCCCTTCCACTCCCACTCTTGACTCTCTTTGACAGGCAAGAAATTTGTCCTGGCCTACATGTCATAGGACTGAAAGAACTTTGGGACATGGGAGTTAAGGAGGAAATAGAGTGAATTCCTGATTTGGGAACTGGAAATACCTTTGAATTTAATCTGGGGATTGGGTTTAAAACATGGTTTAAAACAGATGATGAATCTTTACTTACTGGTTAGAGAAGCAGAGAAAGGAAGGTACAGCTGTGACTGGAAAGGACTGAGCTCAGGAAAAACACAGAATAGTAAATTCCTAAGAGTTCCCTCCTTAGTTGAATGATTCTTGTAAGTAGCTAAAACCTGAACCAGTAAGCTGCCCATCAAAGATTAATACCCTTAAAAAAGCAATCACGTTGTTGAATAACAATGTTAATAAACTGCAATAGGCTCTACTGCTGAGAAAAATCCTGAGAAAGATTAAATATCAAGATCACATTCCAACATTAGATAAACTTTAAGGAAAAAATTGCCCAAACTGACAAGAGTATTGGATATGCTTTTAGTGGACCTTCTGGGTTTTAACTCATTCTACCAGGGTGTGCAGCTTTAACTGGCTTTCTGTTGAGTAGGCCATTTTACATCCCTGTAAAAACAGAAGATAACATTAAAAACATGTTAGTAGTCCAAATCAGTATGGCCCAGCAAGAAAGATAAAATTTATTTCTGCCCTCTAGAAAACATAACACCAAATATTACCCAGTACTGCTATATGGAAGATTAAGCAGTTTTGCATCTCATTATTTTTGCACGTTAATTTCAGCATTTCTGAAGGTCAAATTGCCAAAATCTCCTCCGAATTATAGTATCTTATGGTTCCCTCATCAATTCATGTGTTAAATAAATTCTTTAGGTCATGTTCATTTTTTGTGAGAGTCGTGATTTTACATTTTTGTAAATTATAAATTAATAGCTTTATAGTTAGAAGGAAACCCTGGGAAGACCAATTAATAAATTCAGTAAACTTTCTGATAGGAAGGTACAAAGATTTTGTCACCTAGCCAACGAATGTTGATCGACTAACTTATTTCATGGTAGACATCTATAAGTCAAGAAGATGAAGTAGGAAAATCTTGCCAAGCAAAATAATTTTACACTTCAGCTATCTAGATGTATAGTATGTCTAAACATAGAAAGCTTTAATTTAGAGTTGCCTAAAGGCAGCAGGTGCTGGATATTTCTCACTTGGTTTCTATGTGAATGTTTCTTGCCAGCAATGAAACTCCCCATTTTCTACTAGAACGATGAAATTTTGGTAGAGCAATTTTGTGACCAAGGTTAACGTTGATTGGAATATACATTTCTAAATATAAATTGCTTGGACCTTTGAATGAATGTTGCAGTGTATAATCACAAAACAACAATACTAAAAAATACGTCTTCCCTCTCTTCGAAATAGCTCTCCTGTCATGAGATTTAGCTGAATGCAATTGGACTCAATACATTTTTTATGTACCTACTCTGATAAGTAAAACAATGTATTATGTTCTATCAGTGCTAAAAGATACAGGTAAGGCAGGTATTTTACTTCAGGAGCTCCAGATCAAGTAAGAAAGAATGAAATGCATAACTATATGTAGAATTAAGAATCCTAATGCTGTATACCTGCCTTTCATTTATGGATGATTAATTGTTATGTTTTTTTGAAATAATGTGGTGAGGGAAGCCTGGGTGGCTCAGTCTGTTAAGTGTCTGCCTTTGGCTCAGGTCATGATCCCAGGGTCCTGGGATCAAGTCCCACACCAGGCTCCCTGCTTGGCTGGGAGCCTGCTTCTCCCTGTACCTCTGCCCTGCCCTACCCTTGTGATCTCTCTATCTCTCTTTGTGTCAAATAAAGAATTTTTTAAAAATAAATAATGTGGTGAGATGAGATGTATTCTTTTCTTTAAAATGTGTACTCAGATTAATAAGAGAAATTCAAAGACTAAAAGATCCCTTAAATAACTGTTAAGCATTTGTCCTTTATAGGAAAGCATTTCAATATCCCTACAAATAAAGGAAGCAAGATAAGTACTAAGCAAGATGATAGGTGATTCCCTAAGTGGAACTGACGTTCCCAAATGACACTGGATTCATATTGTTCAGATGCTTGGTAATATATTTTATGAATGTAGAGTTATCCCAAGTTACTTTTTTCTTTTTAGTCTTTATTTTAAATTAAATCAAGTATTTAAAAAATATCCTTTTGTTTCAAAAGAAGACCTCTGATGATAACTGTTAAAAGGCCATCACCACAAAAGAGAAATAAGGCTCATCAGACACAAAGCAAATAAAAATGTGTTGTTGCTATTAACTCACTTCACCATAGTGAAAACACAACCAGAACAATGCCAGTATAATGTGAGAAAAAACTAAATATGAAAAATCATGACAGACACTTGGATGAAAAAAAAATCATAATGGAGAAGCAGGAAAATAAATTCATAGTTATAGACTAATGCCATCTGAAGTTTCACTTTTCTTTGTAATATTAATATTTTATTCAGATGCATGTAATATGTAAAAAAAAAACAAATGATTTTTCTCTTGTATTTTTGCCATCTTTTACTTCCTTTGAGAAAATTCAACTTGATTAAAATTTTGTAGTCACTTTGCAATTTTCAAGAATGTTTCTCATCTAAAAATTAATGAGTGGAGATGGGATGTGATCAGAACTGTGCTTTAAGTAGATTATATTGGCCAAATTTTCAAAGGAGTTGTTATGGCATGTCAGGATTGAAGTTGGATAAGGAGAGATCAAGAAGGAAGGAGAGAAAATGGTATCCACAGATTACAATACTCACAGCCAAGCTGCAGCCCAATAGGGCTACAGTGCATATACCACTCAGCCCACTAAAGGATATGCACAGACCACCCAGGCATATGCACAACAAAGTTATGGAACCTATGACAGCCCACAGATGTCAGCTATACCCAGGCTCAGGTCACTGCAACCGATGGGCAGACCATCTATGCAACTTTTTAATGCCACAGCTTCCCACTGGTTATGCTACTCCAGCTGCCCACCTCTACCTGCCCCATGCATAAGGTCAGTTTATCCAGGAGGGCAGCACACCAGCTGTGGACAGCAGGGTAGCTATGGTCGCTAACATCCAAGCCTCCTATGCAGCTCAGTCTACATATGGCACTTGGCCTGCTTACCCAGTCTATGGGCAGCGGCCAACAGCCATTAAACTGCAAGACCTCAATATGGTAACAAGTCCACTGAGACTAGTCAACCTCAGTCCAGCACAGGAGGTTAGAACCAGCCAGCCCAGGATATGGACAGAGTAACTATAGTTACCCCATGTACCTGGGAGCATCCAGTCACAGCATCATCCAGTCACAGCACCATCATCTTCTCCTACCAGCTATTCCTCTGCACAGCCAACTAGGTATGATCAAAACAGTTACTCTCAACAGAACACCTATGGGCAGCCCACCAGCTGTGGACAGCAGAGTAGCTATGGTCAACAAAGTAGCTAAGGACAGCAGCCACCCACTAGTTATCCCCACCAAACTGGATCCTACAGCTAGACTCCAAGTCAGTAGAGCCAACAGAGCAGAAGCTACAGGCAGCAGAGCTCATTCCGACAGAGCCACCTCAGTAGCATGGGTGTTTACAGGCAGGAGTCTAGAGGATTTTCCAGACAGGAGAGAATAGAACATGAGTGGTCCTGATGACTGGGACAGGGAAAGAGGGGTATTTGATAGGTGGAAGCATGAGCACAGGTGGGCAGGGAGAAGGATGCAGTGGAATGGGTGCTGGAGAGTGAGATGGCTTCAATAAGCCTGGTGGACCCATGGTCAGAGGACCAGATCTTGATCTAGGCCCACCTGTAGATCCAGATGAAGACTCTGACAACGTGTAATTTATGTGCAAGGCTTAAATGACAATAGGAGTCTAGATGATCTGGCAGACTTCATTAAGCAGTATGGAGTTGTTAAGATGAACAAGAGAACTGGACAACCCATGACCCATATCTACTTGGGCAAGGAAATGGGAAAACCCAAAGGGGATGCTACAGTGTCCTTTGAAGACCCACCAACTGCCAAGATTGCCGGAGAGTAGTAAGGGAGAAAATGTAAGGTTTCTTTTGCTCAAAAGAAGCCCTAGTGAATAGCACCTAGGGTGGGATGGCTCCCCCTAGGACAGAGGGATGCCACAGCCACTCTGTGGAGGTCAGGGGGCCCAAGAAGTCTTGGGGTCCCAGTGGGTCCCATGGGAGGCTGTGGAGGAGACAGAGGTGGCTTTCCCCCAAGAAGGTCTCCATGGAAGCCACCTTTTTCTCCACCATGACCACCTCTGAACATCCCACCAGGACCACCATGGTCTGTGAGGTTGCCTCTTCCTCCCTGCATGTCACCAGGGCCACCTCTGCCATGGTCACCACATGGGGTTGGAAAGGGTGGTGGAAGGAACCCTTTGAGCTTTGGAGCCTCAACATTGGTTGCATTCTATTCTCAAGGAGAAGTTCTGGTTTCCCCAACCTGGACCAGGGAACAGCCAGTTTCCAGATCAGTGTTAGATGTTCTCAGAAAATGTATATTTTTGAATGTCATTGTTAATTACGCCTGCTTCAGTTTATAACAATCAAAAAGTTTGCCATATTTGGTTATAAACAACTATACTGATTTTTACAATGGCCTTTTGAAATTGCAATTGCCATGTGTTTTCCTAAAAAACTTGTCATATGAGCATCCTAATGCTTCCCTTCTACCATTTCATGGATCAGAAAATTAATGGAAGAGTAACTACCTGACAAAAGGCTTTGGGTCTCATTAAACTCTAAAAATATTCTTTTTTTTTATTTAAGCTTTTTTATTTAAACATAATGTAACCCCACCCCCTTCCCCACCCCCCTCTCCCAACCCCTTTCCCCCCCACCCCCCTCAGTTTGTTTTATGACATTAAGAGTCTCTTTTGGTTTGTCTCCCTCCCGATCCCATCTTCTTTCATTTTTTCGTTTCCTACCACCTTAACCCCCACCCCCGTTGCATCTCCACTTCCTCATATCAGGGAGATCATGTGATAGTTGTCTTTCTCCAGTTGACTTATTTCACTAAGCATAATACACTCTAGTTCCATCCATGTCGTCGTAAATGGTAAGATTTCATTTCTTTTGATGGCTGCATAGTATTCCATTGTATATATATACCACCTCTTCTTTATCCATTCATCTGTTGATGGACATCTAGGTTCTTTCCATAACTTGGCTATTGTGGACATTGCTGCTATAAACATTCGGGTATACGTGCCCCTTTGGATCACTACGTTTGTATCTTTAGGTTAAATACCCAGTAGTGCAATTGCTGGGTCATAAGGTAGCTCTATTTTCAATTTTTTGAGGAACCTCCATGCTGTTTTCCAGAGTGGTTGCACCAGCTTGCATTCCCACCAACAGTGTAGGAGGGTTCCCCTTTCTCCACATCCTCGCCAGCATCTGTCATTTCCTGACTTGTTCATTTTAGCCATTCTGACTGGTGTGAGGTGGTATCTCATTGTGGTTTTGATTTGTAGTTCCCTGATGCCCAGTGATGTGGAGCACTTTTTCATGTGTCTGTTGGCCATCTGGATGTCTTCTTTGCAGAAATGTCTGTTCATGTCCTCTGCCCATTTCTTGACTGGATTATTTGTTCTTTGGGTGTTGAGTTTGCTAAGCTCTTTATAGATTTTGGATACTAGTCCTTTGTCTGATATGTCGTTCGCAAATATCTTCTCCCATTCTGTCAGTTGTCTTTTGGTTTTGTTGACTGTTTCCTTTGCTGTGCAAAAGCTTTTGATCTTGATGAAGTCCCAATAGTTTATTTTTTCCCTTGCTTCCCTTGCCTTTGGCGTTGTTCCTAGGAAGAAGTTGCTGCGGCTGAGGTCGAAGAGGTTGCTGCCTGTGTTCTTCTCAAGGATTTTGATGGATTCCTTTATCACGTTGAGGTCTTCATCCATTTTGAGTCTATTTTCATGTGTGGTGTGAGGAAATGGTCCAATTTCATTTTTCTGCATGTGGCTGTCCAATTTTCCCAACACCATTTGTTGAAGAGGCTGTCTTTTTCCATTGGATATTCTTTTCTGCTTTGTCGAAGATTAATTGACCATAGAGTGGAGGGTCTATTTCTGGGCTCTCTATTCTGTTCCATTGATCTATGTGTCTGTTTTTGTGCCAGTACCATACTGTCTTGATGATGACAGCTTTGTAATAGAGCTTGAAGTCTGGAATTGTGATGCCACCAACTTTGGCGTTCTTTTTCAATATTCCTTTGGCTATTCGAGGTCTTTTCTGGTTTTATAAAATTTTAGGATTCTTTGTTCCATTTCTTTGAAAAAATTGGATGGGATTTTGATAGGCATTGCATTAAATGTGTAGATAGCTTTAGGTAGCATAGACATTTTCACAATATTTATTCTTCCAATCCATGAGCATGGAACATTTTTCCATTTCTTTGTGTCTTCCACAATTTCTTTCATGAGTACTTTATAGTTCTCTGAGTATAGATTCTTTGCCTCTTTGGTGAGGTTTATTCCTAGGTATCTTATGGTTTTGGGTGTAATTGTAAATGGGATTGACTCCTTAATTTCTCTTTCTTCTGTCTTGTTGTTGGTGTAAAGAAATGCAACTGATTTCTGTGCATTGATTTTATATCCTGACACTTTACTGAATTCCTGTACAAGCTCTTTGCAGATGATATGATACTATATGTGGAAAACCCAAAAGGCTCCACTCCAAAACTGCTAGAGCGATAGTTTGACTTCTTCTTTGCCGATTTGGATGCCTTTAATTTCTTTTTGTTGTCTGATTGCTGAGGCTAGGACTTCTAGTACTATGTTGAATAGCAGTGGTGATAGCGGACATCCCTGCCGTGTTCCTGACCTTAACGGAAAAGCTCTCAGTTTTTCTCCATTGAGAATGATACTTGCCGTGGGTTTTTCATAGATGGCTTTGATAATATTGAGGTATGTGCCTTCTATCCCTACACTTT
>ML098074.1:0-23512 GCA_003697995.1 Taxidea taxus jeffersonii
GAACTTGCCCGTGTCAGAGTGTGTCGCAGCCCGGGGACACCTGAAGGATAGTTTAGGGACAGAAGGAAGCCCACGGGTTCGGAGGGACACAAGTGAAATCCCTAAACTCATAAGGAACCTCAAACTGTCAGGTTTCAAGGGATGCAGTTTTGCTCCAAAAATTCGGGGCTTTCTCCTCAGGCAAGAACAGAACCGGGTTCTTCGGTAGACGCCTTCATAGGCTCGCGTAATCAGGGGCAGGTATCGACTGGCTGAATACAGGCATGTGTGAGGGACCCACGCTCTGGCTGGTTTTGTTTTTTGTTTTTTAGCCAGAAGCCTGAAAAATGGCCTGGTCCTCTCTGGGGCACTCAGTGACCTCCCCCAGCAGACAAGGGGCTCTGTGAACATGAGCACCCGTGTGTTGGCTGACCCTGCGGAGCCCGGGAGCCCGCAACAGCCCAAGGAATCCCTGCGTGATGCCACCGGCGGAGCCTGGCTTGGGCTTCGGGAGAGGAAGGGCTCTAACACGGAGAGCAAGCCTGGAGCTATGCCTTCACGCCGGGTCAGCCAGAGCCCTACTGTGTGCGGGACTGTGCAGGTTGTTCCTTCCAAGTCTATCCGTTGAAGCCCTACTGTGTGCAGGGCTGTCGACGAAGGCATGACAAGCTCTTGGGGTCACATTGCCTCAACCGCAACATGGGCAGTTCAGAAGTGAGTTTCTGATGGACAGACCTAGAGGGAGCAACCCTCTGAGAGCCCCGGGCGGGGGCGGGGGGGCTGATTCTACCTTGGACGCCAGGGACAGGAGGCCCTCCGAGAGTTCCCCACCACTGCCCCTCTAAACTTCAGCCCCCACCCCTGGTTTGGGGCAGGTGACGTGGAAGGTCACTGCTGTGCCCTTGAGGGAGCTGACTGACCTCACCAAACCTTGGTCTCCTCATCTGTGAAGTGGGGACAGTTAGCGACACTTGTCTTGTGGGGGCTGCTGGGCCTCCTGAGTGAGGCCACACGGGTAAAGCCCCGGCTCGGCGCCTGCCACAGGGCAACCCTCCCAGGGGCCAGCCTTTCCATCCTCCTCCTTCCCTGCAGCCGACAGGCCCCGGGGGACCTGGACCTGCCGTGCAAGCCGGGGGGGGGGGGGGGGGGGGTGCCAGGCCCCCCTTAGACCCGGGTTGGCAACAGGAAGATCATGCCAGCCTCATGTGTAAATTTAAACCTTCTAGCGGCTGCATTTTAAAAAGTCAAAGGAGTGGGGAAATGCGTATTAGTAGCGTGTTGTGGTGACCCGGCACAGCCAACATCTTATTCCAACGTCAAATCATCGTCAGGAGCGTGAACAAAATGTTTCACATTCCTTTCGTGGCACCACTTCTGTTTTGCAGCTGAGCTCTTCTCAGGGCCGAGCAGACACATGGCATGTGCCCGGGGGCCACACGTGGCCAGTGGTGGCTGTGTTGGGTGACACCAGCCCAGAGCGTCGCCAGGTCCGCAACCAGAGGTGGGACCACACCAGCCTGACACCTGGGCCAGCAAGTTTCCATATCCCAGCTCCTCTCCTGGGCAGCAGTGAGAGTGACCCAGGTACCCGGGCGCAGGCATGGGTATCCCTGGGCAGGATCTTGTGAAAGACTGGCGTTGTGTATATGTGTGCTGGGGGCGGGGAGGGGGTGCCCGGCTGCCAGGGACATCCCCCGAAACTCCTTCTTGTAAGTTCTAATTGTGCAGTTTGCAGCTCTCGGGAGCGTCTCCGGGCGCTGGCTCACACGGGGGAAAAGACGTCCCTCCCGGTAGGCTTCTCGTCTGGGGCTCGGAGGGACCTGGTACCAGCTGGAGGGGGTGGCCCGTCCCAGGGGCCAGGTGCAGACGAAGCAGGGCCGTTCAGGTTAGTGAAGCCCCAAGACTCATTACCACCCAGTGGGCATGGATCCTCTCTCTCTCAATCCCCTGCAAGGGGCTTCGCGAGCTCTTTTCTCCTCGAGCCGGTAAACCGATCAGGGCTGCTCATGCCCAGGGAAGGCGCCGTAGCCAGAGAGGTGAGGGGGCTGCCTGGGCCTGGACACTGGGGGGGCCCCGCCAAGGTGAATTCAAAACTGTTCTCTTAACTTGTCAGCATCACAGAAACTCAAGACCGTAACAATGGAAATCGCTCTAATAAAATCCCCGAGATCCCGAGGAGGAAAATGTAGCTCGGATCCTGTTCAGCTTCGGCCCTTGGATCTGAGAGAGTCTGGGGAAATGCTAATTTTGAACTTTTCCTACACCCTTCCTGCTTTTGGATGCTGAGGGCTGTGTTGAATTCCTTTGCACAATAAATCGAGGGGAAAAATCGTGTCACTTCAGCAAAACATAAGCTCAATTTTTCCTGATTAGCGGAAAAGCGTGTTCTATTTAAAAGACATGTATTAATTATTTGATTATTATTATTTTTTTAGCATTCCTGAGCAAAAAAAGATTTTCAAGGACTAGGGGCTCAGCAACTAGCTTGGAAAGACACTGAGACTGGGGACAGACTTGGAAAAGAAGTCTTGAGATGGGATGGGCGACCTCAAATCCCCCATCCCTTGGGTCCGTCGATGCCGCACAGAAGGGGCCCCAGCTGCCTGGAGCTCAGGGGCTCATGCTGGAGAAACCAGATGCATCCTTAGGGGAGGGTGACCGGGGCTCTGCCTGTCCTGCCTGTTGCTGCCACTGTCCTTTGGGGAGGGTCTTTACAGTGCCACATTCAGAGAGCTCCCGGGGTGTCCTGGTGTTAGAGATGGACGTCCCTGGAAGGGTCTCTGGGTGTGTCCTGACAGGCACCCAATTTCTTGTCATTCCCCTCTTCCTCTCGGGCCTCTTACCTGCCCGCCCTCCGCATTCCCAGACTGACAGCCGGGGCCAGGGAGAGGGGCTTGGGCCCTGTGTGCCCCACCAGGTGGGTGGGGTCTGCAGGAGGGAAAGCCCGGAGGGAAGTGGGGAGCCCCCGTGTGGCCCCTGCCTCGGACCCCTTTCAGCCAGCCGTCCAAGGCGGGTATGGGAGGGTGTCTCAGGGCCTGACTAGGAGAAACCTTTGCCGGCCCATCCAGGGGCCTCTGAAGGGCCCGCTGGGCTGAAAGCCGGAAGGGCCTCGGCTGGGCCATGCGCACAGTAACCCGGGAGCGCGAGGTCCCTGGGGGCGGGGGTCTCCGTCCTTCCGGTTCTGTCCCATCCCCAGCCCGCTGCAGCAAAGGCTGGACCCCGTGACCTCCCTGGGGTTCCACGCTATGCTCTTAACGTAGGAACGCCAAGAAAGCGAGGCCTCAGAATGCCCGTTGCCAAGCCAGCCTGAGCCACACCGTCCCGCTGGTGCCCCTGAGTGGGGTGTGGGGTCTGGACCTTTGCTCTGCGCGGTGCAGGAGCCGCTGGGGACTGTGAGAGACAGGGACGTCCCCCAGGCCACCTGGCATGAGGGGAGAGCCCTGCTGTGCCCAGACCTTAGGTCTCTGCCTCAACACAGGCCCCCGGTGTGTGGTCGCTTGGCCGGCAGGTGGGGTCCCCGTGGCCCGGCTGCGGGCAAGCTCAGAACACAGCTCCCTTACTGGCTCAGCGCCTCGGCCCGGTGGGGACGAGGGACGAGGGGCGGCAGGCTGGCAGGCTGGTCTGGAGCAAAGGCTATGACGTTGCGGTTGGAACTATCCGCGAGGGAGCTCAGGGAGCACAGATGGGGGGCTCCCTCCCAGCGACCGTAGTAGAGTCTCAGAGGCCGCGGGGGGGCCCGCAGAGGAGGGGCGAACCGCACAGAGGGGGCATCTGGCAGCTCGCCAGCGTCCGGAAGGGGGTATACCCTGCCGCTCGGTCCCCCCAACCTCCTCCTCCCGCCAAGAGCTAAAGTCTGGACCCTGCCTCTGAGGCGGCCAGACATACCCACACCTCCTGCGGATTAAGAAACTGAGGTCCAGAGAGGTGGCTTCACTTGTCCAAAGCTGCACAGCGGACCAGTGGAACTGATCTTAATGTTGGCCAGAAGTCCTGAATTCAGCGTCCTTCCTGCTGGTCCAGAAGACTTGGCTTAAAGCCCTCGGAGGGGCCAACGGGACCCCTTCCAGATTCTGCTCCTCCCCACACTGGCCGGTGGTAGCCATGACTTTTCTGGGGCCCCAGCACCTAGAGACACCCTGGAGGCCACTGCAGGGAAGGGATCTCCTGGGGTCACGTGCTGGGCGTGCACCCCCTCACTCCGGGGAGCCCTCCAGGACCTTGGGAGCCGGCCTGGGCACCCGCAGATGCGGTGCAGAAGGGAAGGCGGAGCCCGGGCCTGGAAGAAAGCCGTCCCTGACCTGCAGCTCCAGACCTCTCACAGTGGGATTTCACGGTCAGGCTCTTGGGTGGAGGGGTAGGGTGCATGGACCCTCAGTTTTCCTGTTTCCTGTGAAAACAGGAAGTTCGGGGGCACTGCTGGGGATGGGGCTGTGGGGGGAAGCTACCCCAAGATCAAAGTTGGGGCACCCCTCCAAGGCCCAGGGTGAGCCAAGCTACTTGGAAACCACAGGCGGTGAGCTAGACTGGAGTCCTCAGGCCCTGGGCGGTCATGCAGGGTTGCGCTCAGTGTGAATTAGAGCTCCTCATTCTGGATTTTTGTCAGGAAAGCGGGGGCGTCCCTGGGAGTGGCCACAAGTCGCAGGAGTGGGCAAGGGCTGGGGGCCTTGAGGACAGGGGCTCTGCACTCCTTGGCTTCCTCTTGCCGCCTCCCCTTTGCTCCCCCAGCTTCCTCCCTTGGCCTCTAGCCCCCCGCTTCCCTTCCTCCAGGGCAAAAGGAGCCACTGCCTGACTGTGTGTTTCTATTTCTGCACCTTCCGCTTCCTGGCCCTGGGGCCTGCTGGCCCCTGCAGAATGTTCTGGAATCCGCAAGGCCAGCTGGTCCTGGGGTGGGATGTGAGGGCCTCGGATTTCCTCTTCCTCAGCAGCTCCGCAGGCCTCCTGGGGGCCCGGGCACCCAGGGGCGTCAGAGAAGGCCTGCCCGTGAGTGTGGGCTGCAGGCACAAAGGGAAGGTCCTGGTCCCCGGGAACGGCTGTGCACTCACCAACGGGCCGGAGACAGGCTTCCTGCATTGTCAACCATGCGCTCAGCAAATATGGGCAACACACTTACCCCACGCCAGGCAATCCCAGGCCCTGCGATGCAGCGTAGACAGACTCAGACTGTACCTTCTGGCTCCTTTTGCAACAGCCCGCACACAGGCAGGCCCTGTCGCCACCGGATGGCTTCTCAAACGAGAGGATGTCTTACATGATATGCCCAAACCCACGCGGCTAGAGAACGGTCCGGAATCTGAATGCAGGAGGGAGACCCAAGGGCCTGTGCTTCTGACCTCCCAGCTGAAGATTGTGTGTGTGTGCGAGAGAGACAGACAGACGCAGAGATACCGAGAAAGACAGAGGGGACAGAGGGGGAAGGAGGGGGAGTGCCCCGCGTGCAGGGAGCAGTGGCCTAGAGTCAAGCCTGAGTGAGACAGTGAAGCCGCCAGCGCCCAGCGCCCCGGCCTCATGCAGACAGGAGGCTTGCTCTGCCTCCGTGTTTCGTGAGCACGTACTATGTGCCAGGTTTCCTCGAGACCCCCGGGGTTGATCCCCTTCCTCTTGGTCAGGAGGACGTGAGGGGAACGAGGTGTGTAGTCTGCAGAAGTCTGAATTACCGAGGGTTTTTAAAAAGCACGGCTTTCCTGTGTCCAGGTGTGAACTGATGACGTCACCTCCAAGGCCTCAGAGCCCAGGTAAGCCCGTGCAGGAGCTGGGCCGGGAGGGCGCTGTAAGGTTGCGGGCGCGCCGGGTTCCAGCTGGGCATGGACTCGGGTCTGACTTTGGGCAAGTCACATCCCCTCGCTGGGCCTCCAGGGTGTCACTTCAAGGAGTTTTGGGTCCCCACCCGGCCCACTGATGGGATGGGCCTGGCTGTGCTGACGTCACTGCCCGGGTGGGCTAGGGACTCCCTGTCTCTATCTCCCACCTGCTCCCCTCAAAAGTGGCTCTGAATTATTCTGTTGCATCTAAATTTGATCGGCTCATTGCTTCCATTTGCCCATAGATTAACTTCTTAAAGTAGCTTTATTACAGCATAGGAAAGTGACCAGAGCATTTTGCAAAACGCCACAGAAAAAGAAAAAAGACCTTAAAATGCCACCCTCCCGGAAATGTCCTTAAAGAATCTTGCCGTCCCACCCGCCTTCCAGTCATCTGTGCCTAGATACGCCTGCGGATGGTCACGGGCGTTTACACACGGGATTGTCCCGGGCATGCTTTCCTCGTAACCTGTCTCCCTGCATATCCACACGGCAAGGGCGTCTCTGCGTGTGGATGACCACACGACGGTGCCTCATGGGCTTCCTCGCCCCACCATCCATGGCGGAGTTGTATCGGAATTCTGCTAATGATGCAACTTTCCCATCGCGAACACCCCCGTGCAGGACAACTGGGGTGACACGCACACCCCTCTGCATTTATGTGAAGAATTCCACACCGTAAAATCGTGGAGGGGCGCATTTCTGGCTTAGATTTTGCGTGTTGACCCCGACGGGAAGCGCTGCTGTATTTTTGAGCAAGACTAAGAGCTCAGGATTATTCACGAGGTTCGCAAGTGCCCCCCGTCTTCATCTCGAAGACCATCTGTAACTGATTATAAAAGTAGCACGTTGCCGCGTAGGAAATGTTGCAAGTGCGTAAATGCGGAGTCAAGAACCTTGAGATGATCCGTTAGCCCAGAGAGATTTACCTGATTATCAGTTTGTCACTGGTGTCCGGACCTGATGGACATAAAGCTTGTTTCCCCTGGTACGTGTTGTTAACCGAGCCCTAGGGGGGTTAAACAGCCTTTGCAAAGACCCTCAGAGCACACCTTTCGTTGTTAACTTGTGATCCCTGTAGAAAACTCCAGAAAACCCAGCAAGAAGAAGACACATGAGGCGTCCGGGCTCAGTGTCACAGCTGTCTGTGCGCTGGCACACTCCAGCCCGCCTGCTTGTTAAGCACACGCACACTCACTCATTTCGCACACTTCGTATCGGACTGGGCCCCCGGTTCCATCTCCTGCTTTTTCCCCTTAACGGATCAGGATTATTTCCCCGCGGTGTTAAGCAGTCCCTGGAAACATGATTTTGAATGGCTGAATAATATTTTATTGGGCAGATTGCTTAACAAAGTACTCCTCGCTGCCTCCGGCTTTCAGGCATTACGGGTAATGCTGCCATGTGTGTCCTCGGGCATACGGCTTTGCACCTGTACGTGAGGGTTTTCTCGGGGTGGGTTCCTAGCGGAGGGACTGCCAGCCCAGCTACGGACTGCCAAGCCGTTCCTCAGAAAGCTGCTAGCAATCGCACTCCCAGCAGCGTTATGGGAGAACTCCCAGTGACCCTGAAGAATGACACTCTTGTCTGTGACGGCTGCAAATGGCATTGGGCTGATTCAATCACTGTTTCCTTGGTTCCTAGGGAGAATGAGCACATTTTTATAGATTATTGGCCATTTGCATATCACCTATGAAGTTCCTATTTGTCTTTCATCCAATGATTAAGTTCATTGTTCATCTTAATGATTTGTAAGCGCTTTTTACATATGAAGAAGACACCAGTCTTATGTTTTAGGCACCGCTATATTTTCTCAGTGTCTCTGGACTCTACTTAGTAGTTTCTCTTAATGTAAAGGAGTTTGTGTACTATCAAGTGTCTTGAACTTAGATGCCTGGGGTTCCCACCTACACCGGCTAGTCTTTGACTAAGATGGGGGGGGTGGGGACCAGCCACACACACCTGCGGCCTCATTCGTATCCACAGACAGGTGGTCCTGGGGACCTACAGGGACAGGTCTTCTAGCTCTCATGTGGTTCTCTGTTTCACAATTGTTCGTGTGTCCACGTGCTCATTCACTTATCCAGTGGCTCACTGTGCCAGGAGCTGGGGATTCAGCGCTAAGTGAATTCAGAAGCCAGAGAACATCAGCCAACGACAGGTGCCTAATATTGGCTCAGCCAGCAGGGAAGGGGACAAAGCCAGGCAGGGATGGAGCCAGGTTGGGGAGGGGTGTGGTACCGTCTTGGAGGTAGGGGAGAAGGAAGGCCTGTCCCAGCAGACTGTTAAGGAGGGTCTGGATGAAGTAGTCAAGCCCAGCAATGATGTGGGTCAGTGTTCCAGGCACAGACTCTGGGGAATTTCTTCTGGAATCAGCACTGAGACCAGGACGTAGGATCCCAGCCCCCTTTGTTAAGTTGTTCCGTGTTTCCTATAGATTTGACATGCCGCTTTCACAACACACTCAGCTTGAATCTGTAGCAGGAAGAGTTCCCGGGGTCCTTGGGAGACCCCACTTAAGGTGCCCTGGTGGGGAGGGAGGTGGTGGGAAGGAAAGACAGGGATGGGCCCTCGAGGACACGAGGGAGGCATCCTCAGCTTCTGGAAGCCTCTAGCTGACAGGTAACATTACGCTAAGTGAAAGAAGCCAGACTTAGGGGGACAAATAGTGTCCGATCCCACTTATACAAGGTTCCAGAATAGGTAAATTCATAGACAGAAACCATACCAAGGGTGCCCAGCAGCTGGGAACATGGGGAGAAAGAGACAATTATTTTATGGGAACAGACTTTCTGTTGGGGGAGATTGGAAGGTATTGGTTTGGGTAATGGTCACAATTACACAACATTGCGAACGTCTTTGTGCCGCTGAATTGTGTGCTTACAAATGGCTAAACTAATCGCTATTAGTGATGTCTGTTTTAGCACAATAAAAATGGTAGGGGTGGGTGGTTGCGAGAATGTAGGGTTGAGAGAAGGAAGCTGGCGCTCCAGCCACATTCCTCACACCTTCCACCTCAAGCATGTGCCTCCGACACCCAAAAGTTAAAGCAGGTTTGAGGTGACATCTGAGCACCAGACACAGAAGGTTCCAGATAGGCCTAGAGCATATCTACCAGGCCCAGAAGAGGCACAGGGCACGGGGGCAGTGCCTAGCTGGGCGCCCTCCCTAGCCGGAGGAGCAGGGGTCATGAAGGCTTCCCAGCATGTGGTGTTTAATCTAAACACTGAAGGTCACATTGACGTAGCCATGGCAAGGGGGGTCAGTGGAACAGAGAGAGGGCACCTGGCTGAGGCACAGCACATGCAAAGGCCTGGAGGTGAAGGGGGTTCAGCTAGTGGAGGGGCTGCAGGGAGCATAGTGGGGCTCAGGGGTCCCGCCGAGCAGAGCCCAGGGATAGGGTGGGAGGCGGCCACCTGTCACGGGGATCTGAAATGTTCTCAGGCTTTAAGTTCTCTCACAGAATCCTAGTAGGGCAAGTTCCCCTCACGCTCCTCAGACCTGTCCTTCCTGCCATCTCTCCACTGCCTCAGGGAGCCCACTGGGTAAGGTCCGCCAGCAACGGCGTCTGACTCAGCCCCTCATGCATTCCCCCATCCATCCGCTCACCTGCCCAGCCGCCATCCACCTACCAATCTCCCATCCCTCACTCACCCATCCACAAGGCCCTACACACGCATCAACCCACACACCCCATCCATCCGTCTAGTTACTACCTGGGATGGTTAATTTTTTGCATCAACTTGAATGGGGTCTGATTGAACGTGATTCTGGGGGTGTCTGTGAAGGCGTTTCCGGATGAGATTACTGTCTGAATCCGTAAACTGAGTAAAGCAGATTGCCCTTCTCGGGATAGATGGGCCTCATCCAATCAGTTGAAGGACCGACTAGCACAAAAGACAGACCTTCCCTGAGTAAGAGGGTATTGCTCTTGCCTGACTGCCTTTGAGCTGGGACACATTTTTTCCCTGCCTTTGGCCTCTCATTGAAGCATCGGCCCTTCTTGGGTCTCGCGCCTCCCCTGTCAGCCTTTGGACTGGCACTCCTGGTTCTCGAGCTCTGGACCCCAAGCCTGGAACTAAAGCATGGGTTCTGCTGGTTCTCCATCTGGCCGCCCACAGATCTTGGGGCTTACAGCCTCTGTCATCCCAAGAGTCAATTCCTCATGATGAATCTTTGTGTATGTATGTATCCTATTGGTGCCGTTTCTCCAGAAACCCTGGCCAACACACTCCCATTTGTCCGCATTCCAGCATCTCTTGCATCTCCTCTGTGTGCTGGGTTCTGTGTTCTACGCGGGGGCTTCTGTAAAACCAGACTGGCCCCTCAAACAAATCCACGGGATCGGATGGAAACACACACAGGTGCTTGTGCTGGCCCGGGTGCAGGCGTGCAGATCCTCCGGCCCCCCACACGGTGCACAGACAGGCCCGTGCGGGACACGTGCGCATACACACGTTCCCGGGGTGCCCAGAGACCTCCGTGACGGGCCCGGACCCCAGCCCTAGGGCCAGGATGGGCCACGCAAACACCGCACGTGCCCGGGATGCCCATGACTAACACTCGCAGGTGCACGGGCAGACTCACGGGTGTGGAGGGACGCCCCGCGCACACTGGGACGCACGCTCACACACGCCCACGTGCCCGCAGTCACGCCCCCGAGCAGTCCGTGGCCGTGAATACTTTCCACATCTCGCTGCTCACCAAAGTCACCAGTTGGAACTTGTTTAATTGCTGCTGAAGAAAAGGACCCGTCAGCAGCTTCAGACTCATGCCAGCTCGCAGGGTGGGTGCCCTCCAGGGCCGCGGCTGCCTGGTAACCAAACCCCAGGCCCGGCCTCAGGAATGCAGGCCAGTGGGAGGGAGAAGGGAGAACACTCTTACCCCCTAATTTAAACATCTAAGCGTGGTACCCAAGCACAGCTTGGCACGGCCGGCCTGGGCCTGCCGTGGGCACGTAAAGGGCAGGCGGTGATGGCTGACTGGCATGGGCCTTGCGGTGCCAAGGGTCCTCCCCGGACCAGCCCAGAGCCTGCCTGCCCCTTGCCCCCTCGCCACTCTGGCACAGCGTCTCCGATGGCCTCCTCACAGCCACCGCACACCAAGGGGGTGTTGCTGTCATCCACCCGCCCCCTCCTCATGCTTTCCTGACCGCCTCACACGGCATGCTCCTCGGGGGGCTTTGCAGGCCCTCCCTGGCCATCCTGCCTCACAGCCAGGAACTCTGGGCGTCCCCCAGCTCCGCGGGCCCCTCTGCCTCTCCATCCGCCATCTTTGCTGTGTGCTTGTGGCTCCCCTTACTCGTAAGTTGTTTCTAGCCAGGCCTGGTAGCAGGGATGCTGGGTAAAGCCAGCTGGACATGGCTGATATTCTGAGGAGGGATTCTGAGGAAACATCAGAGGAGGGATCCCTGGGGCATGGGGATCCTGAGGAGGGAGCCTGAGAGGGAGCCTGAGAGGGAGCCTGAGGAGAGATTGGAGGAGGGATCCTGAGAGAGGAGCCTGAGGAGACATTCTGAGGCAGCCGCATCAAAATGACCAGGGGTCATCTGCAGCCACCATCACCCCAGTGGACGGGTCAGTCTGTGGTCAGAAGGATGTCTGTGAGCCATGAAGTGTGACCCTGTGGTCCGCCTGTGCTTAATCCCCAGCAAGGGCTTCCGTTGCTCTTAACCTGGAAACACAGCGTCATCAAGGCCTCCCTCTCCCTGAGTGGCTGCACCTCTCTCGCCCCAACAACGCTGGCCCTTCTGGGAGTTTCTGGAATGAACCACGTTCTGCCCTACGGCATGGCCTTTGCCCAGACTGTCTCTGCCATTTGCTGCTCCTCCAGCCCCAGTGCTCGGCCCCAGGGCCACATCCTTGGAAAGGTCTTCCCTCACTTCCCCACCAATCTTACGGACCCCAGCCTTTCAAAACGCTAAGGGCCCCTCTCCCGTGACATCTTATACTTATTTGCCTTTTGCACTTACTATTGGCTTAGCGTATTTCTCCTCCGCCGGACTCCACTCCTTCCGGGACGGGACCACATCTGGATCAGTCATCACCATGCTCTCGCAACCTGGCATACAAAAGGCGCTCAATAAATTGCTGTGGAAATGAGGGAAGGGGAGGCCGCGTAGCCGGGCCCAGGGCCGGCCGGGTCACAGCTGGCTGTGCGTCTTACACACGGGGTGGGCGAGGGTCATCCCAGTCAAAACGCTGGGGTGGCGGGTCGGCTCACCCCTGCCGCCTCCCCTTGTCCTCAGGCGGAGCCCCCGTCCCTCTCCAGCCCTGCTCACCGCCCGGCCGGGGTCCCCTCTCCCCCGTGCTCCAGCCCCGCTGGCCACCACCTGCCTGGTCTGTGCGCGTCTCCCCTTCTCTGCTTTAGCCGCCGGCAGCCCGGAAGCTTCCCGCCATCAGCGCCCAGGCCAAGGGGAAGTTCGCGCCTTTCCTCTCTGCGCGGTCCTTCCCACGCGGACTGCGCTTGCCCGAGCGTGGGCGCCAACCCTGTGCTCCTCGGGCTGTGGGGACCCGCACGGAGCCCTTGGCAGAGGAGGCGCTGGTCCACCCTCAGCATCCTCTGCTGTAACCGAACCCCCGCAGGGCCCAGGGAGCCAAGGTCGGCCGCAAGGAGGAGGAGCAGGAAGGGGCATCCCGGTCCGGACCCCTGAGGTTGCTCTGCAGGCTGCGCGGGGATGGGCCTCCAGCACGTTTCTGGAAAGATGCTCTCGAGGGTCATTCTTTTGTTCCTGAGCACCTTTGGCTTTTAAGAATGAGTTTGTTGGGTTCCTCGTTTTGGGCTTTCCAGGGGCAAAAGAGATGCCTGCCGAGCCTCAGGGCCAGGTTGGAGCTCCCGGGGCCCCGGAGCAGTGTCACAGAGGACATTAGGAGCCAGCAGGGCTAACCGCCCCACCGTAGGGGGTATCAGAAGGGGGCTCAGGAGGGGCACGGGGGTTTCTGGCTCCCTCCATCCCGCGGTCCATCCCCAGGACCCAGCCTGCTCTGGATGGTTCTATCGCTAAGGGCACCAGCCAAGGTTCTGCCTTGACCCCCTGGAGCCCTGTTCTCTGCAGTGGTGGGGGTGGGCAATGCTCTAGGAGGTCAGAGAGGAGGTCAAAGAGGAGAAGGGGTCAGAGAGGAGAAGCGAGGGCCCCCAGCCTCCCCCACACTCCCACGCCGACTTTGCCCGTCTGCCCTTTCCAGATGCAGCCAACAGACCTTGGCTCCTGCCCGCTTGTGCGTGAGGGGCCGATGACCCCCCAGATGACCCCTGGCCTTTCTTCCTGCCTGTCAAAAAGACAAAAGTCCCTGCCCCCTTGGAGCTTCCAGTCCAGGGGAGGGACCAGCAGACATCAGAGGATGGAGCAAGCGTGGGATTAGGGACTGACCCGTGAGCCAGGCCCATCCTGCACTTCCCAAGGCTGTCCGTGACCGTGTCTTGCGGGACTCACATGGAGAACACCCTGTTTCGCAATCAAGGGGTCTGGACCTGAACCTGCCCTGTCCCCTCTGTCTCTTGGCCTGCAAGGGAGCCCGTGCCCCACCTTGCTTTGCCACTGCCCCCTGCAGAGGGGCTCTGGGAGGGAGGTGGCAAGATCCTGCTCCGACCCTGCTCCCAGGGGCTGCTCAGTGTGGGCGCAAGATCTGTCTGATGCAAGGAGCCTCCAGGATCAAGTCAGAGCCCCGGGGGAATGTGCTCTTTCCCACAGCTTTCCTCTGCCGGGCTTGTGGCCCTCGAGGCCCTCTGGGGGATGGGAGCCGAAGCAGCCTCCTTTCCCAGGCCCAGAGAAGGGCAGAGGCTGTGGATAGCCTGTCAGAGTCTCCCCTTCCCCAGGGCTCAGGCTGCAGGCGGGTGGAGAGGCCTGGGCAGGAGCACAAGGCAGCTGGGGCAGGCAGTTTGGGGGATCCCGGCCAGGCTGCCCTGCACCCACTTGTTCCCTAGCCCCCCTCACCCCCTGAAAGGCCACACTCCATCTGTGGAGCTCTCCAGCCCCCTGTCTGCTTTCAGAGCCTCCAGTGAGCTGTGACCCAGGCTACCCCAGGGCCTTTGCACTGTGTTTTCTGTCTCTGGGATCCTCATCCCCTTCCCGCTTCTGCACCTCACCATTCCTCCCCCTTGAGGGCGCTCCGGGATTCAAACCAGATTGCGCCCCATGACAAGCCCACCCACTCCCCTCTGGAGCCCTAGAATTTTAGGTTTTCCTACCGTTTAAGCCACTTTGCCTCTTAGCAGCTGCCAGGGTCCTCAAGGGCAAAGGGGATGGCTGTCCCACACGAGAATACCACTGTGTCCCTGGGACCTGGCCCTAGATACTCAGTGATGATGGGGGGCAGAGAGCCCCATACTGTGAGTCTGACGCCTCCTTCCACACAGCCCAGGGCTCCCTCAGCTTTGTCCCTTCCTCCAGGAGGCCACCTGACAGCTCCTTGGTGCTTGGAGCCCAGGCCACCAAGCCTGACTCTTTCGGGATTTCCATCATTAGGACCAGTTGCTCTCCAGGCCACAGACGCCACGCCCCTGTCACCTCTAGGGACATCCGAGTCTGGGGACGGAGGAACTCTATAGGGACAAGGTTGGCATGGACTGCAGGCCTCTGTGGAGGCAGACATTATAGAACCCGGCCCTCCCTGGGTCCCTCTGGGTGGTGGCGGGCCTTGGGTAACCTTGCGAAGCAGAGACGAAACGTGGTGGAGGCTGAAACCGGAGGAGCTATGGTCCACTGTGGGGCGATGCCTACACAGGGCCGGCGGAGAGGCTGGCAGAGGTGGCCTGAGGGTTACAGGACACATTCTGTGTGCACCCGGCCCCAGGTCTGGGCTCCAGTGTGACTCTATTTTACAGATGTGGAAAAGAGGCACAGAGAGGGTGGGTAACCTACCTAGGGTCACACAGCAGGTGGTGGGGACCTTAGTTTCTCCTGGAGTCACGGGCAGGGTCATCATCTGGACGTCTGCCCTACGCCTTCCTCCCCCTCCCCCTGAACTTCCCATCAGAACTGATTTTTTTTTTTTTTTTTTAAATTCAGGGACAGTTTCCATGCAGGGGAACGTCAAGCTGTTCGGTGACAGCTCCCTGGCCTCTTTCTGGTCAGCTCAGGGCAGAGAATGCTTCCTTCAGCCCCGGTCTCCTGTGCTCCGGAGTCAGCCCATTGACCACCCCAGATAAGCCTGGTCTGTTCTTGAGCTTTGTGGAACTGGAGCCATGAGGAATATTCTCTCTTGCGCCTTGCTTCTTTCCCCAGCACGATGCTTCCCACAGTCCTCAGTGCCGGTGCGCGGACCAGAGGCCGGTCCTCCGTGGCCGCCGAGTGGCTCTCTGTCCCATGGATATGCCTCATCCGTTCGCTGACGGGCCGCGGAGCACCAGGTCGCTCTGAACCTTCTGGTACCAGGCTCTGTGAGGACACAGGCACGTGGGATTGACAAAGGCGTAACTTTGTAGGAAACTGTCATTCGAATGCCCTTAAAGGGTCACTGTGGAGAACAGCAAACGACTCTGCAAGTGGAGAGAGAAAAGCAGAACGAACTCCAGACACCACCCTCCATCCCGGACTGCGAGTCCCTGGTGTCTTCTCACCTGCGAACACTTCGGGATGTGGGGCAGAGAGAGCATTTGCGGGCAAGCTGCCACCAGGGGGGCTGGGAGCCCCTCAGTGCAGAGGAGTCGCCTCTCTACCCCCGTTGCCTCCTTGGGACACGAGCCGTGGCCTCTGCCCCTGCTGAGGGGCCCGTGGGGACAGCCGTCCACTCTGGGAGAGCCTGAGAGGAACTCAGGACTCTGGGCGGCCAGACTTGGGCCTCTGTGGCCCGGAGGCTTGGGCCTGCTTCAGCATCCCTGCCCAGACCCGAAGCTCCAGCCCATCTTCTCTCTTGATGTCCACCTGCTGAGTGAGGATAGTCCATGTCCCGTGTCATTCCACTGGGACCAAGCTGTGTGTGTGAGGCGGGGCGGGGGGGGCGGTGTTAAAATATAAACCCAAGACAGACCGGACCACTCTCTGTGTCCCTAAGACTCATGTCCTCCCACACGCCCCAGCCAGGGGCACCCGCCCAGCCACCATGCTGCGGCCAGGGGTGCATCCAATCCCTGGCCTCCACCCCACCCCAGGGGCTCCTGGGTATGCCTGGCTGCCTGTGGGTTTTCGTAGCCCTTTAAAATCAATTTAATAAGGAACCAGGACTGGGCCTTCAAAGGCCGCTCCTCAGAAGACATCCTTTTCACTCCATCTCCCTTCTGGGGACGGTGGTGTGAGTTTTGCTGATTAATAAACAGGGCTGCCCATGAAGCCGCCATCGAGAAGCTTTGTGTGGCCCCCTGACCCCGGCCGCCAAGCCGGGACCCCGGTCCCCCAACAATGCCTGCCCAGCCTGGGTGGCACTGTGCGATCCCTCTTGAAAAGGCCTTTCGCTGGGGCTGCCTTTTAAGAGGGAGACAATTGGCAGGAGGCCTGGCGCTTATTCATGCAGAACGGTACCGCAAGTGCTCGTAGCCAGAGTCAGGAGTGGGCAGCGCCCAGAGCAAGGGGCCCGCCAGGGCTGCGGGAAGCCGGTCGCTAGGCGACGGGGCTCCCAGGCATCTCCCGGCGGCCTCTCACAGCTCTGCGATGGCCCTGTTCCGGCCCCTCTTGGGACCCCGGCGGTGGAGAAGCAGGGGGCTCGTGAGCCTGGTCCCCGTGTCTTCGCCGGCTCAGCCGGATGGGCTGGGACACAGGATTCAGCTGCGTGCCTTGGCTGGGCCTCCTTTGGTGATGGGCAGCTCGGGATATTCCCAGCATCCTTAGCTGCTCTGAGAGTCGCTGAGGGTCCATACATCTCACTCTCCGCTTCCTGAGTGCCCTCCCTACCTCCCACCCAGGACCCTCCCCCCGCCAAAGCCCCGTGCCCTGTTTCCTCCACAGGTGTCTCCAGAGGAATCTGCTGGGCCGTCTCCCTGTTTGTGTCCAGCAGACACCCCAGCTTGCTCTCCTGCCCTCCCCTGAGGTGGGTTTGGCCCCCAGCACAGAAGGAGGTGGAGGGGGCAGGAGGGAAGGGGTGAGGCCCTGGCGTCTGGTCGTGCCTGGGTGGCTCTCCAGGCAGGAGCCAGGCCTTTGAACAGGGTTCGGAGCTGCCTGGTTGGTGTGAGTAAATTCTGCCCCCACAGAGCTCATTTTCTGGCTCTCCACCCACCCCAGAGATCCTGAGGACCTGATGTCCCACCCCTCTCTGGGGATTTTGGTCTATAATGAGACCCTGAAGACCCTTGGGACCCTTGGTTGGCCACAGGCCATGGGTGTATCCTGGATGGGGGCCACCCCCTTCGCTGTCCAGTCTCCAGTGGGTCACCTGTCTGACCCACTGCAATGCCACACTCCCCTTCCTGTCCCTTGTCATCCCCTTACCCCCAGCAACTCTCACCTCTCCACCCCTCCCTGTCTCCCCTCACCCTCTCCCCGCCCCTTCCTCTCATTGTCTGACCCTGCTGCCCTTCACCTTCATACCAGCCCACGTCCCAGCCTCTGCCCTTGGCTCCCAACCTGACCCTTGGCTCTGTTCCCTCCGGCCACCGGCATGTCACTGTCCAGTTCCTACAAGTTATGGGAGACATGTGGCTGAAGAGTCCAGTGAGACCCCTCTTCCCACCACCCCTAGACTCAGTGGGAAAGAAGGGCTTGTGGCCCATGCTGAAGAGGGACAGAAGGGAGAGAAGGGTCCCTGGGGTCTAGGGCCATAGGACAGTTTAGACAGAAGGGGTGTCACCAACATCAACCTATTTTCTCCTGGATGAAGCTGGTGCCGGTGAGAAAGGCTCGCAGGCCTTGGGGCCAGGAGACAAAAAGCCAGGCCCAGCCTCACCCTGGCTTCTGCCTCAGCCCCTTGTGTCTCTAGTGAGCACCTGCCCCGTGGCCCGTCTCCTCCTTAGGAAAGTGGGCTGCCATAGTCACGGCTCCACCAGCTCACCAGCTGGGGCACAGGTGCCACGTCCCCCACCATCTGCCCCAGGGGATAGGATCGAAGGAGGGAGAAGAGGATCAGGGGGAGAAACAGGGAGAGGAGAGGATCAACCCCACCCCCTTGCGGTGGGCTCAGACCAGCACCCAGGAGCTGCTTACTGAGTTCTCAGGAATTTTCAGAACTGGCTGTTAATCGTGGCCATTATTAAAAATCAGATTATACAAAGTTACAGTTGCATAAATCAGATCTAAAGTAAATGTCAAAGTCCTCAAAACTCATCACTCCCTGATTATTTGACTAGTATCTATGCTCCGAGGCCATGTGGTCTACTGTATCCCTTTGGGGAAAGACAGAATGACACCGCACGTCTCACCGTGCGCTCACTGATGTCCCTTTTGTAGCTTGCCATTGGCCCTCAGGGTGGGAAGTTACACCACGGACATTGGCAAACATTGACCGATGGCTTTGTTGGATGTCCAGACTAAAGAAAGTGCTAGAGAAAATGGGGATTTGGGTTAAACCTAAAAGCGTGGCATTCCGAAGCTATTCCACTGTGCCCAGCAGAGAAAATTGAGGAAATACTCTCCCAAGATTCTGAATGACCCCCTTCAGCAAAGACGTAGCTCCCATTCTTAACGAAGGAGGAAAGTTCCAACAGCCCGCCTTTGTTACTTAACCTCGGTGTTACTCCTTAAGGTCAACGACAGTGTCCTCCCACAGACGTACACCTGTTGACCGATTCCGGTTCTAAGTCGGCTCCACGTGCCGACGTCAGCGAAAGCCCCAGGTTTGTTCTGTGAGCGTGCCGTGGCCGTGTGGGGTTACCGGAGAGAGCGTACTGTGCGCCTAGATGATTTGGAGATTCGAGCTCTGTGAGCTGGGGTGGATAGCCAGGGAGGCATCTGTCGGTGCGGGTAACCCAGGCTTACAAGAAAGCGGTCAGTCCTGCGTGCCCCGCTCACCGAATTTTTGCCGGCTAATCCCAAGCACCCAGCTCGTTTCCAGACGAAGAAACGAAACATCTTGAGGAGCTCCGCCGCCCATTCAAGGCACCTGTCTGCCCCAGCGCGTTCCGCCTCCCTGACTTTTCATCTCCCACTCGGCGTTACGCACACGGGAGCCGTCCCCACCGCCGTGCGGACCCGCGGGTTGTCCATTTTCGTGGCCACATGGTATTCAATTGGGCAGCTATGCCACAGGTTACGTATCCATCCCTTTACTGTGGCCATCTGGGTCCTTCCCAGGTGGGATTACTGGGAGCGGTGCAGCCACCAACGACCGTGTGTGTGTGCCTTTCTCCGAGCACAGGGCAGCGGTTATGCAGGGTGGACGTGCAGGGTTTGAGCCGCTGGCGCGTAGATTATCATGGACTTAGCTTTAGCACATTCCACAAGACAGCGTCTCGAAGCGGCCCCCGTGTACAGCCCCGCCCCATCGGCCCCATGTGAGTGTTCTAGATCCTTCATTTCATCTCCCATGCTCAGTAGTATCTGTCTTTACGTTCATTCTCGTTTCAGCCATTCTGACAAGCGTACACCGTGTCGGGCGGTGGTTTTGATTGAACTTCCCTGAGGACTGATGAGATTGAACGCTTTATCACATGCGTGGTGGCGGTTTGGATACCCGTGTTATAAAGTGTGCGTCAAGCCCGCTGCCCATGTTTCCTTGCTTGTCATTGATTTGGAGGAGCTCTTTGTATATTGTGGGTATGAATAATTGTCAGACTCTTGTATTGCAATGAGCTTCTCCTGCCCTGTGGGTTACGTTTTCACTTCCTCATTGGTGTCATGTGATGAGTAAAATTTCTTAATAATCTTCATAAAGCTTAATTTAAAAGTATTTCCTTTTATGGTGGGCACTTTCTTGCATCCTGTTGAAGAAATCATTGCCTAGTCCAATGTCATGAAGATGTTTCCTTATGTGTCTTCTTAAACCAACACAGTCGAGTCTGTCATCTCTCAGGAGTTGATTTCTGTGTGTGCCAGGGCCCACAAGTGGGTCTTCATGACCAAGCAGAAGGAAGAGGGGTCTTGTTATATGGAAGGTCTGGTCCAGAACACAGAGCTGGTCTCTGACTTGGTGAAGCCAGGAGCGGGTGGAGGCCCCGAGGAGGGACAAGAGGCTGGAAGGAATCAGGAGAGGGGTTCTGTCCTGTCCTGTCAAAGGGGATGGTGGCCTGCCCCAGGCCAAGGGTGTGGGACAGTGACATGGAGGCAGTCAGCAGGATTTGAAGAGTGGGAACTAAAGGGCAGAGCCGGGGGCAGGGAGTAGTGCACTCAGGGGAAGACTGCCCAGACACCTTTGAGTCCAGGCTCAAAGGAGGCACGTGGGGCCAGGGGTAGGGGAGAGAGAGGCAGCTGGGTGCTCCCAAAGCTGCTCAGCACGGAGGGTTTCATGGAGGTGGGGGGCTTTGGATCGGGAATCCCCAGCGGGCACTGGCCCATGGGCGTGCTCACTGTGCTTTCAGTGAATGAATGAATGAACGAATGAACAAATGAATAGTGGGACTCCATTCCCAAGCCTGGAGCTATACTTGTATCCTTTGCTCTTCCCTCTGGTCCCTTGACAGTGCTGGAGAGTGGTGGGATGGTCCGTGGCCATGTGGCCTGGACCCCACTGTGGCCTCCCCACTCCTCAAGGGGGCCTGGTGCCCCTCCACCCACCCTGCCCCATGAGATCACAGCAAGAGGACGACTTGCCTCCTGGGGTTATTCCTGTTAATGGGGGCCCTGAGCCAGGGTCTGGGCACTCCGAAGACATCCCCCCCTTGGTGGCGGCAGTCCTGGACAAGACTAGACGAGGCTGAGTTCAGCCCACCACGCACCAGGGGCAGCACTGTCCTCCCTCCACCCACAGCGCTCCTCTTTCCAGCGTGGGAACGGAGCCCGAGCTGGAGAGGGGGAGGGCTTGCCCACGGTGCCCACCCTCCTCCCCTCCCCACCCCCGCCCGGGAAGGGCCGGCTTCCCTAGGAGCGAGGCACAAGGCCCTGCTTGGGGGGGGTTGCGTGGGGGTCCCTGCTCTGTCCTGAGATCCTTGCTCGTTGTTGAACAGGGGGCACTGGGGCCTGCACCGTTCCCAGCCAGTCCCGACCCCAGGGCACCTTCTCCTGGGTGGGCAGCAAAGCCCTCTCCTTTCACTGGAAGGCAGTGGCCCGTTCCTGAACACAGCCCCTTCTGACTGCATATCAGGAAGTGCATGAATAAAGGACGACAGGATAACAAGGAGCACTCCAACCTTTCCTGGTGAACACGGAGGCCTGTTTTAGCTTCGACATCAGGGTGTCCATGTGCCTTGGCCGACACAGAAGAATAAAGCCACACGTGTTGAGGTGACAGCTTTCAGAGGGCCTCCCGAACACCCTGCCCATGAACTTTGCTTGGGGACACTCAGGGCAGAGGGCCGGGTGGCCGCCCTCAGGCCTGAAGGCAGGAGAGCACAGGGAGGGGGCGCTTGGAGTTCTGGGGGCAGACCTGGAGGTCTGGCCACCCTGCTCCTGCCTGCGGGGCGTCGGGGGAGGCTGGGGGGGCATCACTGGGCTCTCCTGTGCCTCACGGTCCTATCTGCAAGCTGGAACCCCCGGGGCACCCAGGACGCCATCAGTAAATGAGAGCTTGGTATCTGAGTGCTGGCCCCAGAGCTCTCTGAGGAATGCCTGCCCCCACATGTACCCCAGAGGTGGACGCTCAGGAGAGGACAACCCTCTTCTTTCTGCTGAGATGTGGTCCTTCCTGTCCTCCCTCTGTTCTCCCATGACTTTCCCCACACTCAAGCAGTGGCCTCATTCTGGTACCTGATAGCAGGTGGATGGGGCCTCCCCAGGCTTGGCTATTAAGGCCTCCCAGGCTGGACCCTCTCTCGATCGCCGGCACCACGACCCCTGTGGCCTGCCCTCCCCCATTTTTCTTCCTGCATCACCCACGCTGAGTCCCCTTCACCCCGCGCCCAGCTCAGGGCTCTTGGGGGATGAGCCTTACGGGCTTGGCATGAAGAAAGCGGTCCGCGCTCAGCCCTTTCCCCACTGTTTCTGAGACCATCCATGGGGCCTGGGGGATTGGTGTCCTCTTCTCCTTGCTGGCAAGTCTGGTGCTGGTTTTGGACAGGGACAACTGGAAGCCGTCCCGAGCCAGGAATCCAAGTTGTCCTCTGCCCCTGGACGGCAGCGGGCTTGTGTTTGTGGTTGCTGCACCCCTCTTTGCAAGCCCAGGTTCCAAGATGGCAGCCCAGGGCCTGTGCGATTGGCACCGGCCACCCCTCGCTGGGTGGCTTTCCTTGGGGTCTGAAGCTCGATGCCATCAGGCCAGGGCATGCCAGTGGCCAGAAGTTCTGGGCACCCTGGCCTGAGAGCCATGGGGGTGAACCAGGCACGCCGAGGCTTCCGTGCTCCCCTGGGTGGGCGGTGGCGGGGGCAATCCTGCTGGAGGCAGCATTCTGGTTCTCCTGGCTCTGAGAAGGAGCTTCAAGGGCCAAGGAGGTCGTGAGGCTGAGAGAATGTGTCCATGTGGCTCTCCGGCCTTCCCGGCCCCACCCCCAGTCAGCCCCGAGCCGGCCCGCCTGTGGCCCCGTCTGCAGGCCCGAGGGTGGTCTGGCTCCCCGGCTGACCGAGGGCGGCCCCCACAAGCCCTTCTGGTTCCAGGCAGAGCCACCCAGGGCCCCTCCGTGGGCTCTGGAAAGATCAGCAAACAGCTCGGAGCCGTGGAAACATCTCCTGCTCTCCAAGTTCAGACAGACGGGGCCTGGACAGAGAGGGACCCCAGACGGGGTCGCCTCCGTGAACAAGGCATAGCCTGTGTGTGGGGAGCTGAGCAGACACCCTCTGGCCACCGGGAAGCTGGGACACACAGACGGCGTCTGTGCCTGATGGGGCAGAGCAGGAAGCAGGAGCCTCCGAGGAGCCTGCCCAGCCGAGGCTCCGGGCCCGCCGCACTGGCAGGGAGTGGGGAGCTGGGAGGCAGGAGACGCCTCGGCCCTTGCCTCACCGGGGGACCCTGTCAGGGCCCTGCCTGTGGGGTCTGGGCTCTCACTGAGCAGGCAGGGGCCCCTCGACAGCTCCCGGCGGTTGTGACCAGGGCCCCCCTTGCACAAGCCTCTCCGGCTGGGGAAGGTGCATCAGGTTTGAGTGAGAATTGCCTCTCGATCTGGATCCTCGGAGACTGGACATAGCTGGTGTTTACTGGGATGTGTATGTCAGACAGGCTTCCCGGGGCTTTTCCTGCCGCATCCTCTCGTTGGCTCTCAAGCACATCGTGTGCTGGGCCTGGTTATTGTTCCCACTTCAGAGGTGGGGAAACTGAGACCCACAGAGGCTCTGTGGCAGTGCCAGGGAGAAAGCACATCTCTGATCTGCCCCCCAGTGTGCAGTATCCTCGCTGAGCCCTGGGGAGGCCCCTCTGGGGACGCTGCCCTCCGGGAGCTCGATGATCTCCCAGCATGTGCTTCAAGAAGAAGAAACGAGAACTTTATAAAAAGCTGGAAGAGCACCTGGTGTTAGCACCTACCCTGTGCTGGGCAGATTCTCCTCCTTCTCCTCCTTCACCACCTCCAGCATCGCCTCCAGCATCGCCTCCATCATCATCTCCAGCATCGCCTCCAGCATCGCCTCCAGCATCACCTCCAGCATCGCCTCCATCATCACCGCCATCATCACCTCCGGCATCACCTCCATCATCGCCTCCAGCATCACCACCATCATCACCTCCAGCATCGCCTCCATGATCACCTCCAGCATCGCCTCCATCATGGCCTCCAGCATCACCTCCAGCATCACCTCCATCATCGCCTCCAGCATCACCTCCGGCATCACCTCCATCATCACCTCCAGCATC
>RCUC01111875.1:0-10034 GCA_003697995.1 Taxidea taxus jeffersonii
TGCCCAGATGAGCCCCAGCGGGAGCAGAGGAAATGACACGTCTGTCCTCACAAGACCCACCGCCGGCAGGACAGAGACAAAGGCTGCTCAAATCAGGTCAGAAAAGCCAGCCTACAAACAAGCCCGACCTTGGCTAAAGGAAGAGCTTGGGGGGAAGTGGGGCTGGGGTGCAGTGGCCCCTCCCCAGCAGAGCAAAGCCTCTTGCTTCACCTTCCTCCATGGGTGGCACACACCCATTTTCACCCCTGCCTGTGGCACTGGCAGAGACCGGCGAGGGCTCCCTCTCCCAGGGCTGGGGCTCAGACTCTAGTCCCAGGTCACTCGCTCCCTCGGGAAATGGGGAGCGGGGACCTGAACCCAGGCATCGGACTCCCCCGTGTGTCTGCACATTGCCAAATGTTTGCTGAGCACCTGCTGTGGTTCGGGATCTGCAGGGGGCATCGTGATGCACGCGGACCGTGAGGCAGCCGCCCCTGCGCTCAGCACAGGACACACCACCCACGCGAGCACGCGGCTCCGCGGCCAGCACGAGTGAGTGCAGAAGCGCGCCCCACGGGCCGGCAGGTCAGGCGCTGCAGGGAGAAAGCGGCCACGCTCTGAACCCACACCAGGGGGGTGTGCCCGCGGCCGGCTGGGGCGCCCCAGCTCCCTTGAGGGTGTGCGGCGCGGAGCCCCGGGCTGGAGGAAGTCCGGGTGAGGCAGCCCCCCACTGGCGCTCGCCGGCCGCCCGGAGAGGAGGGTGGCCTGTGGGGCCGAAGCGCCTGGCCGACCCCGGGGCGGCTTTGCCTCCTGGGTCCGCACAAGCCGGGGGAGGCCACCGGGCAAGGCTCGGGCAGAGGGTCGCGGGTGCCTGGGAAGGCCGTGAGCTGGCACAGGCAGGCAGGCAGAGAGCCGAGGAGACAAGATCGGGGTTGGAATGAAGCCCTCGCAGACCAGCTGAGAGTCAACGTGAACTGCGTCTCGTTCGCACGACTCCCGAGGCACACGGGATCGCACTCACCGAGACGGCCCCGGGAGGGCGGGAGTCTCCCCACTCGGCACCTTTTGAATCACGTCCCACGGGCGCCGTTCCCATATGAAAGAGCCTGCAGGCTGATTGGAGAAATGTCCAGTAAGGCCCGTTTGCAGCCACGCCTTGGGGCCGGCTTTCCCCCGCAGCCGCTGACTGAGGCCGGGGACAGCCACGACACACAAACCGCAGGAGACGGCAGCAACGTGGTTTCTGGAAGCCTGGGGTTGGGTTGGACCCTTGGCTGTGGGAGGGGGCGCACCCCACACAGCAAGCCGGGGCCGGCACACCGGCCGACCGGACACCCGCCCAAGGAGCCCTGAGAGGCTGCACAGGCGTCCCGGGACGTGCGGCCACAGCACACGCTGCCCACACCGTGGAGGCGCCTCACGGTGGAAGACGGGGGTGTCGTCAGGAGAGATGGGCGCCTGCGGGGGCCGCCCTGCACTGTCTCTGGGATGCACCATCAAGTGGAAGAGGCAAGGTCAGAAAAGCGGGAGCAGCACACTCCCCTCTCCGCGGCGTGGGACGGATCACACGCACACGCACACGCACACAGCGATCTGCTCATGTCTTCTTAATGGAAAGATCATTCACACACCCCATTTCTTTCAATTTAGTGCTGCCTCTGGGGCCGGGGGAGGAAGACAAAGGATTCTGAGTACCGATTGTCTTGTGGATCAGATTATGAAATTGGGTGAAAACTGCACATAATTGCGAAACACCAATCAACATCTTAAAAGTCAAAAACAAAATAATGTAAACGACCATAACTGCTAATTAAATTAGTGGCATTCAAGGAGAAATCATTCCAAGCGGCACTTTGCGTACGGCAGCAAGCAGAAGGCAGGAAGTCCGCAGCTCTGCTCGGCAATTAGACCGTTGGTCCTGGCGCCGTGTTATCCTGGAACGGACGATCCTAACGGCGGATGGAGGATTAACACACGCGCACGCAGACCGATAGATCGGGCGAGCAAGCAAACCATTACCTTCACGACAGTCACTGGGAGCCCAGATTTTTAGCAAAGAGGGAAGAGTGTCAAATGAGAGACACACGAGTCCTATTCTCGGTTGCGGTGGAGGTGCAGCAGATGCGTGCCGAGAGCCCAAACACCCCGTCTCCCCAACAAGCCGCACGACGTCCCATAAAGACGCAGGACAACTGGAGCATGAAGGCAAGAGTGGGGGGCCAGGAGGGACGTGGTAAAGCACGGGCGTGCAGGCAGGACCGGGGACAGCGCCGCTCCAGTGACCTGCGCTGGGACACTATGAGCAGCAGAGAAAACAGTGGTTCTGGGTTATGACCTGACGTATAACACAAGGAAGACCCATGAGTCCTGCGGATGGGAATAGACAGCTGCACATGGACAAGGAAGAGACAAGTTCTCCCCTGCAGAGGGATCCCTAAACTTCATGAGGCTACCCTGCTCTTGGCGACGTGGGCCTTAACTGCCCACCCCAACGTGCGACTGAGCACTGTGACTTCCTGCCATAGGGGACAGTGCGGCCAGGACCTGATGCACACCCCACCCAAGTGAGCAAGGCCAGCATCACGGGGACGAGTTGGGGGCAGAGCACAAGCCTAGACGGGATGGAGTGGAAAGGGGTGTTTCATCCTGGGTCTTTCTCCCAAACTCACAGCCCAGTCTGACTGTGAGGGGCAAATTGTGATCAAGAGATCATCTACAAAATACCTGACAGGTACTCAGAACTGTCAAGGTCATCAAAACCAAAGAGCCTACACACAACCCCAGACCCCGCACTGGAGTCCCAGGGACACGCGGCTGTGACAGAGGAGAGGTGTCTAAGGAGAAGGGGCTGGTGGTAATGCGGGGTCCTAGATGGGGTCCTGGACAGAAGAGGCACACTGGGCAACCATTAAGGAGGTCTGAGTAGACGTGGGCTTCCGCTGATATGATAACATGTCAGTACTGGTTCCAGATGCGCCGCACTCGGGTAGGGCGTGTGCATAAGGAACCGCGGGTGTGGGGTCCAGGGAAGCCCTCCGTGCTGCCTCCCTCCCTCTGTGCGCATCTGAAACTATCCTAAAATGCAAAGCTTGTTTGAAAACGAAGGGTAGTCCCTGCAGTGGATTCAAATATATCAAAAATGGTTTTCCAACATCCCTAAATTCACAATGACACTCCTTAAGGCATGGGTCGCTTCAGAAGGAACATTCATCTGAAAACTGGCCCCCCAAAAAAAGCAGCAGCAGCAGCAGCAAGCATTCTCTCTCCCTTCTTAGCACCTGGAGGCAGTCGAACTGTTAGGAAAGGCAAGTTGCTCTTTTAAAATCATTCCAAATAACAACTGGAGAAGGTCAGCAGAAGAGCGTCACCATTTCACGGACCCCGGAGGCAGACTCTGGGAGCTGCTACAGACAGGCGGTGGATCCGGCCGGCCGCTCCTGAACACCCCCTCTGAGTAAATCTCAGCATCACCCAGAACTCCTGCCGACCCTTAGGGGCACCTGGTGTGGGGGAAGAGGGCACCACCTGCCCTGATCAAACCCGAACGTGGTCCAGCTTCCAACCTCCACCCAACGGCAAGACCGAGGACACAGGAGCGTGATGCGCAGAACAGAGGGTCCACGTCTTCATTCCTCCAGCACATGAGTCCCAAGGGGCCAGGAGAGGACTGAGGAGCCCGTAGATTAAACGAGGTGATAGGAAGCTGGAATTCCCTCCACGAGCATCACGGAGGGCAGCAGTGCATGGGGGAGGGAGGACCAGAACACCACGCGCTCATCCTTGCTGCCACTAAGCGGATGGGACAGTCCTGTGTAACTGCCTCTCCGCTTTGCATATTTGCGGGACGTTTTTCCGTAATAGAAATGGAAGAAACTAGCTTCTTTTCCAGTCAGTAGACTCTGTGTGTTAACAGCTTTAACACAGAAAAGGGAGTGAGAAGGACAGAGAATCCCCATATACTCTCTCGCCCTTCCCCAGCCCCCTTCCCTTACTTGTAATGTCTTGCTCTGGTGTGGTGCGTGCTGGACAACTCACGAACCAGCACAGATACACTAAGTCAAGTCCATCACTGACCTTAGGGTTCCCTCTACTTTGTATAACCTATGGGTTTGGACAAATGACACGGGTCCTACGCTATGACAGCCCTGCCGGAATGACAGGCTCTCCACCCGCACGTTCGGCCGTGCTCCACCTGTTCCTTCTTCCCTCCTGCATCCTCTGGCAGCCCCTGGTCTTGACTGTCTCCACGCCCCTAACTTTTCCAGCATCTTCTGCAGTTGGTATCACACGGTATGGAAACTTTTCAGGTTGGCTTCTTTCAATAAGATGCAAGTTTCCTTTGCTTCTTTTTGTGGCTCGAAAGCCTGTTTCTTTTGATCACTGCAACATACTTCTTGGTCTGGATGTCCCACGGCTTGTTCATCCAACCACCTGCAGAAGGACATCTTGGTTGTGTCCAAGCTTTGGCAGTTGTGGATAAAGCCACTTCTGAAGTTTAGCTGTTTACCTGTTAAGTGCAGGTTTTGGTGTGGACATAGGCTTTCAGGCTTATTTGGGGTAAACGTGAAGGTGTGCAGTTGCTGGGTTGTACGGCAAGAGCATGTTTCGTTTTGTGAGACGCGGCCAGCCCATCTTCCAGGGCGGTTGCACCGTCTTGCCTTCCTGCTGGCAGTGAGCGAGAGCTCCTGGCGCTCTGCGTTCTCCCAGCATTTGGCATCCGCGTTCTAGATTTGGGCCGCTCTGATAGGTGTGCACTGCTGTGTCATTTTGATTTGCGATTCCCTAATGGTATGTGACGTGGAGAACCTTTTTACTTGCTTATTGGCCATCTATATGTCTTCTTTGGCGAGGTGTCTGTTCAGATTTTTTGCCCATTTTTTAATCGGGTTGCTTATTCCTTATTGTTGACTTCTAAGAGTTCTTTGTGTCTTTGGAGGCCAGTCCTGTCTGATATGTGTTTTACAAAGAATTTCTCCCATTCGGTGGCTGGTCTTGTTCTCTTGACAGTGTCTCTTGCAGAGCAGAGGTTTTCGTCTTAATGAAGTCCTACTCACCAATTTTTTCTTTAACAATTAATCATCGCCAGACTTGGGTCACTCAGACACTCTCTTGCTTTATCTTCTAGGAGCTTCTTGGTTTTGTGTCTCACATTGAGATCAATGACCCATTTTAGGTTAAGTTTTTGTGAAAGGGCGTACAGTCTGGGTCTAGATTCTTGTGTCGTTGTTGTTTTGCAGGCACATGTCCTGTTCCAGCCCTTTGTTGAAAAATCTGTTTCCTGTCCACCGATGGCCTTTGCTCGTCTATCAAAGATCAAATGACTGCACTAGTGTGGGTCTGTTTCTGGGCTCTGTCTTCTGTTCTGCTGATCGATTTGTCTAGACCCTCACCAGTGCCCACTTACCGTAATTTTACAGCAAGTCCTAAAGTCAGGTAGTACCAGTCCTCTCGGAGTACCGGTTTCAATATTGAGTTGGCTCTTCTGGGGCTTTTGCCTCCATAGAAACTCGAGGGCTGGCTTGTCAGTAATCACAAAACAATGGACTCGGACGCAAATCCACTCCTTAGGGGCCACTCCTAAGTATGCACTGCCTGCCAGGGAGCTTCGCACGTGGATGAAGAAATCACTTCAGAAAGTGAGGCGGCAGGGTAGGGCCAGCAGCTCCGGTGGCACCCGTGGTGTGAAGGGCCTCACAGTGTCCCTTGTCCTGATGAGTGTGTTCTGGGGCTTCTTTGGCTTCTTGGTGCGCTGGTTCATCCCTAAGGGTCCCACCAGGGAGTTATCACCACACTGGTGACCTGTTCCATTTAATGCTCTCTCTTTTGCTTTTTTTAAGATTTATTTTATTATTTATTAGAGAGAGTGAGAGACAAAGGGAGGAGGGGCAGAGGGAGAGAAAGAATCTCAAGCTGACTCCACACTGAGCACAGAGGCCAGTGCAGGGCTCAGTCCCAGGACTCTGAGATCATGACCCGAGCCAAAATCAAGTCGGACGCCTAACTGACTGAGCCACCCAGGTGCCCCTTTTTTTTTTTTTTTAGTTTTTATTTTATTATTTATCTTAGCAGCTGTGCTGTCTTTTGGCGGATTATAGTTCTGGCCTGACTCCACCCCCACTTTGAACCATCTGGTACCTAAAGTAACAGCGGCTTGAGGAGGAAGCCCTGCTCCCTGGTGCTCACTCATTGGGGCCACAGAGAATTCTTCTAGATGCAAAACCACCTCCAAACCCACACCTTCTCTGACTCACCTCTCTGGCCATCAGCTGCCTTACAGGTCCACGACACTTGTGAATATCTTGTTCTACAACATGGTATCCGTTCCTGTCACCTTTTTTTTACATTTTGATGATTTCTGTGCCTGCTTAACCTTGAAGTATGCTGACTCTGCAAAATGTTTTGCACTCTTCTGATACAGAAGGTGCTATTCGTCCAAGAAATACATTGCTCTCCCCCTTGGGACCTGGGGATTGACAGATGACTGGCCTGACAGATGACACAGGAGGTAGGGAAGTGTCTAAACACCGTCCCAAGTCCGTGAGACTCCAGGGGCACAGTCAGTAGGAGGGCATGATCACAGGGAATATGGGTCCCAATGGATTTACACTGAAGTATATTTTCAGGATGACTTTGTTTCTGCCATCTTTTGGCATAAAGTATTTTTCCGCTTCCTATGGAAAAAAAAAGAATTAATATGGAAGATGGATCCCCAAACAAACAGGCCATGGAAGAGATGAAGGACACAGATCATGCAGGGAGAACCGGAGCATGAAAAGGTAGCATGAGTGTGCTCAGTGAGAGGAGATATTGCATCCTTGAAGTTAGAACCAAAAAATATTCCTTTTTAAATCCACATTCACAAAACATAATCAGAGCTCTTGAGTTTAGAAATACCAGAGCAGATATGAAAATTCTGACAGGTGAATTGTAAGATAAATCCAACAGGAACCTCCCAGAAAGAGAAGATATGGGAAATTAAAGAGGAAAGATAAATAAATTGGAGGAAGGAAAAAGGTTGCCTCAAAGAGAAAAGTAAAGCAAGGGAATGAAGGGCCAGGACGTTGTTGAAGGAGGCATTCCAGAATGTAAGGGCATGAGGGTCCCAGTGGAAAAGCCCCCAGCCCAACCTCCACCCAGGGACCCAGTGTGGGAGGTGAGGACAGAGCCACACACGGCACATGTCAGCACACCTCAGACAGCCTAGAGGAGAGAAGCAATCTGGCAGGGCTCTCCAGCCTTTGGGTGGGGCAGCAGGGAGCATACGCGGGTTCCACAAACATGATCGGGTCATAGATCCCTCCAGAACAAACCTGGAAACTGAAGTAAGTGAAGCATACCCTTCAAACTCCTGAAGCAAAATTCTTTCCAAACGAGAACTATGTGGCCCAGAGAATGTGTGTTCTGGAGTTACTATCCCATAAATATCAATTAGTTCAAGATGTTTGTCAGGTCATCTATGTCTCTACCGATTTTCTTGTCCAGCTGAATACAAAGGCATAGTCAGTGTCCTGCTGTATTTGCAGAGATGCCCAGTTCTTTCATTCCATCCAACTTTCCTTCAGTATGCCGGAGCCCTGTGGACAGGTGCATAAATGTTTGACTGTTGTCCTTGTCATCAATGCCCTCATAGCATTATGAAGCATCCCTCTTATTTCTGGTAATACTCTTTTCCTGAAGTCTGTCTTTTTTAATAACAGCTTTATCCAGATATAATTCATGTCCGTAAAATTCAACCGTTTAAGGCACCCAATGTGGATTTTAGTATAACCACAGAATTTTGCAACCATGTGCACAGTCTAATTTTAGAACATTTTGTTACAGAAAGAGATCTCACACCCAATGACAGTCATTCCTCATCCCCCATCCCCTTCTCTTTGCTGCTAGGAGTAACACCATGAAATTTTGTGTGCAGGAACTTGTTCGAGCCTGTCTTCAGTTCTCTTGGGAATATGCCTGGGAGGGGAGTTTCTGGGTCATCTCTGTGTTGAACTTTCTGAGGAATTACCAAACTATTATTCAAAGTGGTTGAAGTCTCCCTTGTGTGATATTAATATAGGCACTCCACCCGTGGGAAACCTTGTGTTCATTTGCTTTCAACCTCTGTATCTTTGTACCTAAAGTGCATGCACAGCATATTAGATCTTTCTTTGTAACCCATTTGTATAATCACTGCTTTTTACCTAGTTTTATCCTGTTCACATTTAATGTAATTATTAGTGCCATTCAGTGTAGGCCCACCAGTTTATTTCTGTTCATCTGTTCTCTTTTCCTCTGCTCTGCTTGGATTATTTGACTATTTTTATTGTTTTAAGATTTATTTATTTGAGAGAAAGCATGTGCTTGCACATGCAGGGGGGAGGGGCAGAGGGAGCAGCAGACTCCCCGCTGAGCAGGGAGCCCCATGTGGGTCTCGATCCCAGGACCCTAAGACCCTAAGGCAGACACTTAACCTACTGAGCCCCCCAGTCGCCCCTATTGACTACTTTTAGAACTCCGCTGTAATATACCGCCTTTTTGCCATACTTTACATTCTCTTTAGTGGCGGGCTCTGGGGTTACAACATACATCCTTCACTTTTCAGTGCACTTAGGATTCATACTGCACAGATCACAGGAAATATAACAACCTTGCAACCATGCAGGCGTGTGTGCCTCACTCCTGCCTTCATGTATGCTACAGTGTCACAGGTTTCACATCTACTGTCATTGCAAACCCCACAAGACATTATTTTTGCCTCAGTCACACCTATTTTTAAAATAAGAGGGAAAATCATCTTTAATACTTTACCTATGTATTTACCATTTCTGATTCCTCAGACCTCTAAGATTAGTATCATTCTCACCCAGCTTGAAGAACTGCCTTTAACAGCAGGTCTGCTGGCAACAAATTCTCATGGTTTTCGTTTATCTATAAATGTTTTATTTTACAGAGTGCCTGGGTGCCTCAGTCAGTTTGGCCTCTGCCTTCGGCTCGGGTCATGGTCCCAGGGTCCTGGGATCAAGCCCCGCCTTGGGCTCTCTGCTCAGCGGGGAGCCTGCTTCCCCCTCTCTCTCTGCCTGCCTCTCTGCCTACTTGTGATCTCTGTCAAATAAGTGAATAAATAAAATCTTTAAAAATTTTTTTTTATTTTATCTTCATCCTTTAAAGATATGTTCACTGGATATAGAATTCTAGCTTGGCAGTTATTTTATTTATGCAGTTTAAAAGCATCCACAGTCTTGCCTCTGTGGTTTCTGATGTGAAGTTCATGGTCATCGAAATCACTGTTCTTCTTTAAGGAATGTGTCATGCTTCTCTGACTGCTTTAAGAGTTCCCCATTTTACCTTTGGCTTTCAGCAGATTGGCTGTAATGTGCCTATGTGAGATTTTCTTTGTTTACCCTGTTTGGGATTCACTGAGCTTTGTTTTGTGTGGGTTTTTTTTAAGATTTTACTTATTTGAGAGAGAGAGAGCAGGACTGGGGGTGGGGGCAGAGGGAGAAGCAGGCTCCCTGCCGAGCAAGGAGCCCGATGTGGGACTCGATCCCAGGACGCTGGGATCATGACCTGAGCCGAAGGCAGCCGCTTAACCAACTGAGCCACCCAGACGTCCCTGTAAATTTATGTCCTTCACCTGATTGGGAAAGTTTTCAGCCATCATTTTTTAAAATTCTATTTCTGACCCATTTTCTCTCTTTGTTCTGGGATTCCAAATTCTTACCTTCTAGGACTCAAAATATTAGACATTTTGACATTGTCCCACAAGTCCTTAAGATTCTCTTCACTTTGGGGGTGCCTGGGTGGTTCAGTGGGTTAGGGCCTCTGCCTTTGGCTCAGGTCATGATCCCAGGATCCTGGGATCAAGTCCCACATCCAGCTCTCTGCTCGGCAGGGAGCCTGCTTCCTCCTCTCTCTCTGCCTGCTTCTCTGCCTACTTGTGATCTCTGTCCGTCGAATAAATAAAATCTTTTCAAAAAAAAATTCTCTTCACTTTGGAAATCCTCTCTTTCTTCATATTGGATAAATTCTGTTGATGTTTCTTCAAGTTCACTCTTTGCTCCAGCATATCCATCTCA
>RCUC01111876.1:0-15512 GCA_003697995.1 Taxidea taxus jeffersonii
TTTTTTTGGATTGTGTACAACCTGGCCTTCTAAAGGAGGTGGCAGGTTTCATCTGAAGTATAAAGGACAGTACTGTACAATTCTTAAGTTGACATCAAGTAAGGCAAAAACCCATTAGAAAAATTTTGGACAATCCGTTTACCTGGGTAAGAATGTAACTCCTTTGGGCTTCTTCCATCTTGATCAAACTGGCATTGATGTAGTCATTATCTTCTTGATGGAGTTTAATCCGACTATGGTCAACTGAAAGGCAAGCCAGAACTCGGACGTTAGTCCTGCAGGACCAAAGCGTCCCCAAGGGTCGTGCACCCAACGGGAAAAGCGAAAAAGGTGAGTCAGTGGCATTAAGGGTGTTCCCACTGCTGGCTTTTAATTCATACACTGGCTTTTAATTGAGATTAGTCATCAATACAGGGATGACTTAGTATTTTCAGAAAGGTTTCTGGAAGTGTTTGAAACTGAATGTTAAATAGCAACAGGGACAAACGACACTAAAACATGGGTTCTGTCCTAACTGAACAATCTATTCTTAGGTCCTATCTTCCTACACTTATCACTGCCCCACAACTCAGGAGGCTGTGAGGAGGGGGTGCCAAGGGATCTTTTCTTGGATGCCTAATAAAAACTTTCATAAGGTAAAAAAAATACAAGGGATTCAATCTTTAAAAGGGAAAAAAATCCACTGAAAATTTCATCCAGTCCCTAGAGCTCTTGTTGGTAGGATTTATGATATTTCCACCGAACCTATGTCTAATGGTTTGGAGATGAAATGACCTAAATATATAGTCGTGTGGAAAAGGTTACCTGAATTCCTTTATATAAAGTTGTTGTTGTTTTTAAAGTTTCGAGTGTAATACACTTAAATGATCCTAACCTATGAACAGAATTCAATTAGAACTGAATTCTAATATTTCAAATTCAGGAACTGCCATATCAAAGACTTAAAAGATAATTAATTGGAAAAAATAAACTCTAGAGTCCAAAACACCAAAAGTACATTAAATGTACCTTTCAGAAGTTTTCAAAAATACACTCTCATTTGGAAGGTCTGCCCAGGTAACTGAAAAGCACAGCCACTTTTTTTTTTTTTCTTTTACCACGACTTTGTCACAAAAGCAGTGGTTCCCTGAGGGCCACTTTCCTTATCCTGCTAGTGCAGCTAACAAGAACAGGTGGGTATTTTTACTTCTGGTACAACACAGGGATGATGAACGCAGGTCACCACTGTCATGGTCTTCTCTAGCCCAGGTGGAAAGGAGAAGTTAATGGGGACACATGGTTTGGGGTTTTCTGTTCTAAAAGATTTCAAGGAAATGTTTTAAAAAATCAGTCACCACTTGGAATAATGTTTCTCATTTTGGAGGATTAATACAAACTGGAATACTTGGGTAATATTTAAGTCATGGAGATAGATCTTAAAGAAAAATGTTGAGACCATATAAATTCTTGGGGGTTTATATGAATGGGTTCCAACAGTACTGGGTGATCTTGGACAAACAATTTCTCCTCTGAGCACTGGGCTTTTCACTGACCAAATGGAAGACAGACAAAAGATCACTTTCTACCTTGAATCATTCTTCTCATGTCGCCCCCCCCGACCTTAAGAGCAAATTATCTGTCCTACTGCAGAGTTGGGGGAAAATAAGAGAAACAGGAGGGAGACTGGGGGTGAGAAGGTTTGGGAGTTGTTTCCTGGGAAGCATATTTTACATATTACTTTTTTTCCCCCTCTGTATCTATAAAACTGGCGTGTAAAACCATTTAGACGAGTACTGATGAAAAATGTAGAAAAGAAATATTAAGAGGACATTACTGCCTCGTGTAGAGCAAGGATGGCAAGGGGAGGGTCTCCTGGCTCCGCATGAAAGATGCCAACAGTGATTATTCTCTGTAGTTCAGAGCTGCTGGTGGGGGCTTTACAACAGAATCACCAGAGGGGAGGTTTGCTTTTTTTTTTTTTTTAATAAAACATGCTAGATGCCACAGCCTAGACGTGCTGAATCAAGAGTGTCGGGTGTCGGGGCACAATCACATGGCACTTGAGCACAAGCACTAGACTTCAGATGCACCTGGCATGCGCCTTCAGTTAACAACCATCTCAACCACAAAAAACACTTATGAGCCAGGCGCTGGGCTAAGTGGTTTGTGTTATTTTATTTCATCTTCATGTCATCCTGAGATCTGAGTGGCTCCTGCTTTACTGGAGATCAGAGAACAGACCAATCTGCCCGAAGCCACACAGCTGGAAGCGGCAGGCTGAGACACCCCCGGAGTGGGGAACCACTGCAGCACACAGAGGCAGACTGCCCAGGACCAACCTGGGTCCACTGTGCGCCCCTCCTAGGAACCAGGTGCTGCACAGCTCAGGGCAGGAGGCACTGCTGACTCTCCCACGAAGAGCACCTGTCCCTGGCAGATGGAAGGGACTGCCACGGGAGACACTGGCAGCTACAACCATCTCTGATGGACAGGTTCTAAAATCCCTGGAGGGGAATCAGAAGGTTCTCTGTGGCCTAGAGGAGGTGGCGAAGTTCATGCCCTTTACTCGGCTCCAGTGTTTCTTGTTTTACACAAATTCTAAAACCTTTAGTTCTTGACTTTTAAAATATCAGTAGATTCAGAGCCAATTACTCAGAAGGCAGAGGAGGCTGTCAGAGGCCAGCAGGCATGCTGGGAGATAATGGCAAGAAAGAGCTGGAAGAATGATGATGGTGGTGGGGGGAAGGATGGGTTGGGTGGGACTCAAGGAGCAGAGCTGTCTTTAGTGGAGGGCAAGTGCCACTCCCACTCTTCAGTGGCTGTGTGGGGCACCGGCACAGTTCAAGACGCTGCTCGGGGTCTAATAATACTGTTGCTGAGTCATCCAGAAAAGGTTATATTATGCCTACTATACTCTGCTTCAGCTGGGAGGAAAATGATTCATCATAAAAATAGTCAAAGCTAAAAAAAGTGCTTTGAATTTAGCTGAATTTTCCAGAAACTGAAACCTTATTCCTCCTACAATCGTGGAAGAAACGAACAAACCATTACTCTATGCCTCTGATGCTTTGATTACAGGAAACAACCATGTCATAAAGCTGTACTTCTATGGCTTTATGACCACAGCCTGGGACTCAGGGGTCCTGCCGGAGGGGTCCTCCCGGAGGGGTCCTCCCGGAGGGGTCCTGCCGGAGAGACCCTGTGCTGAGAAGACGTCGCCGCACGCGTACCCAGTGGAAGCGGGGAGACTGGCAATGGCGATGTGAATACTTACAGGGACTGACATCTCTGTACCTGTTTCGGTTTTTGTTCTTAGGAAGCTTGGCCACTCTACATGGGAAGTCACTGGCCTCATGTCGGATATCCTAAAAAAGAAATTAAAAAAGGGATAAAGAGTTCTCTTTTGAAATCTCTGGCATCAGGAATCTATGCAGGCATTTAACCAAGTGTGGGCTACGTGCCAGGCACTGAGGGGACCCGGGACAGAAACACACATCAGAGAGAACTAGGCAGTGTGGGAAATGCAAGGTGATAATTCAGAGCCACGTACAAGGTCAGGAAGAGAAAACAGAAGAGAACAACCACATGCCTGCCGTGGGAGGAAGGCGTGGGGCTGGGAGCTGCAAAGATGTGGAAGAGGGCAGGGAGATGGAAAGGGATCGGGGGAGGTGGTATCTTCTGCAAGGGACAGTGAGTGGGCTCTCGGGAGCAATGACAGGCGGCTGGAGCACACAGGTGGGCAGGCTAGATCTTGGAAAGCCTTGAACGTCACGCCTGGTAGTGCCATCTGTAGCCCTGTATAAAGCTACAGTGATTGAGGGCAAATAAAATGCACTTTTATGCCAACAACTGTCCAACTGCTTTCCAAGGAAATGGCAGACAAATCCCATTACAGCAAACTGTCTGAGAGAGGAGTGCCCGGGTTAACAGAAGACCCAAATCATACCTCCGGCTAGACTGATCACAGGCATCTAATTCCGCTCTTCTCAAACACCACTATAATCCCATTTAAAATTTTTTTCAATTTGTATTTTGTTCTTATTAAAAGAAACCTACATGACAATGTGAATGTACTTACTGCCACTAAGGTATACACCTAAAAATGGTTACAGGGGTAAATTCTGCTATGTGTATTTTCCCACAATTAAAAAAAAAATGGAAAACTCACAGGAGAGGGCAGAACAGGAAAAGACAGCGACAGAATTTTGGAAGCTAGAAACCTTATTAGTAGCTGGCAGGTCTGAGAAAGCTCAATTACAAGCCAGCAGTGGGGGAAAGCAGAGCACCAGCCCGTTTCCACCACAGAATCCTGCAGAGGCTCCAGAAATGCTGCTTCTGGATGGAGGGGTGGGGTTCACTGCAGGGGATGGGGCTGGAGCTGTCTGAGAAGCAGCAGATCTCTCCACTGCTCCCTTTCTGTGCTGCTGGGTGCCTGCCACTCCACCCCACAGAACTCCAGAGAATCATTTTTTGGAGAATATAAATCAGAGTGCTTTGTATGTGATCCAAGCAGATAAGAGGGAAGACCAGAAGATACTATCACCAGAGCACACAACCAATAGCCCAGCTAGAGGACTCCTGGCCAGATTAGGGCTGATGGGCCCCTTCCACCTTCTCCGGGCTCTCAATCTGCCTTGTGAGCCCCAAATCTTCATCACACACAGACAACCACTGATTCCAAGATGTGAGAAGAATGCCTCAAATATAAAAGAGATTTACAAGAACAATGAGACAGGAAAAAAGCCCCTTGGAAGACATGAACTACAGAGAAAAGAAAGCTTTTAAAAAATGTATTATTAATATACTCAGTGAGATAAAAAAAGATTCTGTATCTATGAATTCAGAACAAAATGTTACATAAAGGTAGAAGAAATCCTCCCAGAAAGTAAAGCACTCCCATCCCCCAAAACCCACAATAGAAAATTCGGCAAAACAAAAGACAAGGAAAGAAAACATTAAAAAAAAAATAGTTCAAGGAAATCTTATAGACCCATCAAATGCTCATCATAATGACAAAAACAGACCTATACTACGGCACATTAATATGTGATTCCAGAATCCTTCAAAGAAAATATTCTGAGGGTGCCTAGGTAGCTCAGTCAGTTGAGCAGGGACTCTTGGTTTCGACTCAGGTCATGAGCTCAGGGTCGTGGGATCAAGCCCTGTGTTGGGCTCTGTGCTCAGCGGGGAGTCTGCTGGAGATTCTCTCTCTCTGCCCCTCCCCACAAGTGCGCATGCACTCTCTCTCCCTAAAACAAACAAATCTTAAAAAAGAAAAAAGAAAATATTTTGTAAGTTCCTCGAAAGAAAAAAATAGTTCATTTTCAAAGGATAAGGTCATCAGAATAGCTTCAGACTTTGTGAGAATACTGAAAGAGCAATGGAGCAATGCTTTTAGAACCTGAAACAAAAGGATCTCGAGCCTAGAATTCTATACCCAGCCCAATTATCACCCATCGAGGGGGGGGGGCAATAAATTAACTAAATTAACCCTGCTGAGCGGCAAAGCCTCCAACACTGGACCACACCCATGCTCGCAGCTTCAGCAAGACATCAAGCATATCTTCCCCCTGAGGAAAGAAAGAAACCAAGAAAGAAAAATGTAAGGTATAGTAAGGTTAAAAAAAAAAAATCTGACACAAGAACAAAGGCAAAGGAAACTTCCACTGAAACTGTGGAGGGAGGTGCTCCCTACCGGACCTAGGAGCAAGGGGACCAGACTGGAGCAGTACCACTGTTTGTGTACCACACCCACAGTGACTGAAGGAAACCACCAGAGGGAAATCAGGAGAAAACCTGAAATCCAAGAAACAGGGAATCCAATCAAGGAAAAAAGAAGAGGTTTCAGGATGATAGCTATGTCTGTCATGCCTCCAGACCAAGCAAAATCCAGAAAGGAGGTCTCACAAACAGATGCCTCTAAAACAAAACCTGGAATGAAATCACCTGAAATTGCTTTAATACTGTGGCCACTACCCACATGTGGCTACTGAGAGCACAGGAGAGGGGGCCAATTGGAGAAGAGGTGCTGTTTTAAGTGTGGAAATGCGTATCAGATTGTGATGTCAGTACTAAAGAAGGGAAGTAAAATATCTCATATTTTCAGTAGTATTTGTTGAAATAACATTTTGAACACACTGGGCCAAATAAACTACTATGCCTCTCATCTGCTTCTTTCTACCTGTCTTCCCATGGCCATTGGGAAGGCAAGATTGCACAGGCAGGGTGCCCTGTATTCCTCCTGGCCAGTGATAACTGACCTCGTGGAAAACTGCCCGAGAGGCTCCAAGAGGTCCAGGAAGAGTTAGCAACAGGCAGAAAGAACCCTTTGCAGATGAAAAGCAATTATTAACTATGGGAAAACTTTAAAAAGGAACCTGCAGTACAATACCATCTGGGACTATGTGCAGAGGTAAAGAATGTCAATGATGGATACTATTTTAACGAAAAGGTGTAACAGACTGCGAGAACAGGGAAGGGGAAGCAAAGCAAAGGGGAGGAAAAGCAGCAAGGCTGACTGTTCAAGAAAATGAAATCCTCCACCTGCGTGAAGGTCTAAACCAGTAAGAAGAAAAACATTCTCCTTAGAGATATGGAGATCTATACAAGTGATAATCTGCAGCTCAAAGAACTGAAAATGGCTGTGAGCAGAGAGGCCACCGCAGTGGGCCGAGGTGTGGACCGCACAGGACCGGCTTGCATCACCAACCTATCATGGCCCTCTTTCACTTCTCAAGCCATGTGCAGATTCGACGGGAATTAAAAAAAAAACAAACATGCCACATTCTGCTAGTCTACTTAAGAAACTGCAAAATGGCAGGGAGGCCTTTCTGACTCACACTAGAGATGAGCTAATAATTTAAAAGCACCTTTACAGATGATAAACCTACCTGAGACAAGCAAAATAATCCAGCATAATGCACTCATCATGTTGTCTGAGGATGAGATCAAGCTTTCAGGGAAATGGTATACAACAGAGAAAAATCACTTGAAGGAATAAAAATCTAAGTCTTAAATATGTATTTCTGTTTGATTGGAAGCACTTAGCAACAAGGAGGAACTCTGCCTTGGGAGGTGAAACGATCTGGTCAGTCCAACCGGTGCGACGGAAGAGATGGAAGAAATTGCTGAGATGGTTAAACCACCGAATGAACAAATATAAGCTCTGCGGAAATAAGGGCCAAAGTATACCTGTGAGCAACTAATTTTATTCAGCTTAAGGATTATATTAGTATGTACTTTTTTGTCACGTTTGCCACCATCCCCCACCAAAAAAGAGAGAAAGGGAAAGAAAGTAAAATTTGGAGATGTCATTTAGTAGGGATCTTGAGAAAATAAGAGGTACTCACACAATACTTGTTAAAAACTGATTTTAAAATTAAGGTAAACTCACAGACTAAAATGCACTGATCTTACATGCAATAAGCTTTCCTCACTAACTTGAACCTACAAATAATAAAATATCCCCATATAAGTGTTTCTCTACGTTACAGTGGCATAGGGGAAATACATTACATGCTCTGAATACAAGTATTTTTATTTCATTTAGTAAAATAAAATGCCAGGATTACAGTCTTGAACTTGAGCAGTACCTTTACAGTTAAAGGTAACTAATACTAGTAGTTTGGAAGTAAAATGGACTAGACCAAACACCTTCACAGAATTATAGCAAAACAAGATTTCTACATTGTGAGACTGTATCAAAGGTAAGGTAACTTTCTAAGAGCTGCACAAAAAGCAGATTACTAACTAATCAACAAGTTTAAGGAGATTTCCATCACCAGCATAAAATATCCCCAGATCATTTATCATGCTGATCAAGATTAAATAATCCAGCAAGTGTGTAGAATTTCCAGAGAAAATAAATTAAATAATAAAATAAAAGGTCTTAAAGCTAATGATGAGAAGATGAATGCGGCATAAACTGGGAGCCAAGACAAAAAGGAAATAATGAACTTGCCATGAAACAGGATCCCAGAAGCATCCCTTCATGAGAAACAACAACATGTCCAGATCAAAGTGTATCTCTTAGCACTTCAGGGAGAGGATCACATTAAGTGAGATATTATACTAGTAAGAAATGAAATATACTAACGTGTAACAAATAAATTCTTTATTTAGCGCCTCCTTCTCCTAGCCAGTTCTTTACTGGCTTTTCAAGAGCCTACTTTGTATTCTTCTAGATTTCGGGAATGTGACAAAATAAAACAGCATGTGGACTAGATATCCACGATTCATGTTTTCCTGGAGCTAATGTGATAATGTGCTCCTGAATGGGGGCTCAAGTTTGGCCCAAACTTATAGGCAAATGATTGAAATTACACTATCATTTTATATGGGCACCGGGCACCCTAATGATCTGAATCATCTCTATAGTGAACTACTGTCATGAGAGAAAATTAAGTTCTTAACTGGGTTAGAAAGCAGTGCTACAAATGTTTGATAAGTTATAAACAAAACATATAAACTGGAAATTTAAAAAGAGGCAAGGAAGTGAACAGGACTTTAACATTACCTAAATAATTTTTTTTAATTTAATTTTTTCAGTGTTCCAAGATTCATTTTTTATGCACCACACCCAGTGCTTCATGCAATATTTGCCATCTTTAATACCGATCACCAGGTGAGCAATAACTTCTAAAACTGGTTCTTGGTTCCTATCTACCCTATTCTTTTTTTTAACTTTTTTAAGATTTCAGGGGCCCCTGGGTGACTCTGGAGCCTGCTTCCCCCTCTCCCACACCTCCTGCTTGTGTTCTCTCTCTCCCTCTCTGTCTCTCTATCTGTGTCAAATAAATAAATGAAATCTTTTTTTTTTTTAAGATTTTATTATTTATTTGTTAGAGAGAGAGAGCGAGCGAGCAAGCACAGGCAGACAGAGTGGCAGGCAGAGGCAGACGGAGAAGCAGTCTCCCTGCCAAGCAAGGAGCCCGATGTGGGACTCGATCCCAGGACGCTGGGATCATGACCTGAGCCGAAGGCAGCTGCTTAACCAACTGAGCCACCCAGGCATCCCAAATGAAAACTTAAAAAAATAATAAATAAATAAATAAAAGATTTCATTTATTTATTTGAGAAAGAACGAGAGTGAGCAAAAGAGTATGCACTCTTGAGGAGGAGGGGCAGAGGGAGAGCAGAACCCCCCCCCCACTGGGTGCCCCTTTCCCCCTCAAGTGGGCTCGACCTCACCCTGGGCTTGACATGCGGCTTGATCTCAGGACCCTGAGACCTTGACCCCAGAAGAAATTAAGAGATGGATGCCAAACCGACTGAGCCACCCAGGCGCCCCTACCTGCCCCACTCATTTAAGGAGGTAACAGATAATCTCCCAGTGAACACAAAGGGATAACATACTTAGAAAGCTCTGCTAACAGAATGAATTAGGGCCTGGGTGAATTTACATTCAGGAAAGCTCATTATACATTATTCAAACACCTCCCAAATCCAAGTAGGGAAAGTAAAACTTGGGTAAAAAGCTGACAATTTTTTATTTGAGATTTCAACTTTTTTTCTTTTTAACCCACACAGGCATAAAAGCCAGTCCAGCCTTGCAGAAATATTTTCATGTTTATAGGAAGCACATCATTAAGTCAAGCATAGCAATTTTGGTTTTAACACCCTTTTCTCTTCCGTCCCACAATGAGGTCAATGTCCCTTACTCGCTCCGTGGTAAAATGCATTAGTCACTTTTAAGCTGTTCCACACATGGTGAGGTAGCTAGCATGTGGGCACCCTTTAGCAACTGCAAGTCTGACAGAAGTGCCTAAGTCCTCGCCCCTCCATCCTTCCCGGCACAGGCCCGGGCCCAGGCGAGGACAAAACCAAATTCTGTTGACAAATCAATGAATGGTCCCAAAGGCTCCCCAAACTCAGAGTCCCTTACCTCTATATCAAACGTTTCATTTCATGGCACAGAAACCCTCCTGTAAGGGAGGGAGTATGTTTAAGCAAATGTCTGATCCGATCCTATTTTCTCAATTACCTGTTACAGAATGGAAGTTATTGGAATAATAATATCATTATTATTCTACTTTGCAATTGGGACAGAGTATCATAACAAGATAGTACCAAAAGAGGTACTAATACGTGGATTCAAAGCAGAAAGGGTTATATTTTAACAGTTCTAACAGTGATCTGTTGTTCTACAAGTCTAAAGGAAGAAAGACTCCAGTGGTATTCTGCATTCACCAGGACCGAGCTGAACTACAAAGTCCCATCACACCTTCAACATCCAAACTCGCCAGCCCCCATTTTAAGAATGGTGGCCTAATTTGATTGTTCGAGCTGTAACTTAGTACTTTATGGAGGCCCTGGCACTCAGAAATGGACACAGCAAGTTCGATTGAGGGAAAGTGCTGAAGTACAGTAAAGGCAGTAATTTAAAATGCAGTAAGCGAGCATACAGGGGTGTACTTTCCTGGAACTCTCACAGCAGTCGCCAGCTGAACAGGGGGATATATACAGAAGCAGGGGGAGGGTGCTAGCCTAAAACTTTAAAAACCAAATCTCCAAAGTAATGTGTGGACCAAATTTTGTTACTTGTACATTTCACTATAAAGGTGAACATTAAGTTTCTGTATAACAAAGTACAGTATTTCTGTATACACTCTAAGAAACATAAAAACTATCCAAGTCAGAGGCTAAATGCCTTCCAAGCTAAAAGCAATACCGTATCCTTTATATATGGAAATTAATGGAACGGTATCATTTACTATAAAAATATTAGAAAAATATTTTTATTATACTCATACCTTCCTATAATCGACATGCAAGCAATCATATACTCAATGTTGTCAAATTTTAAGATACACTACACTGCTGAGATAATAAAGAAAGAGCTTAGAATTTAGCTAACCAACACCAAGCCGGTTTCGGTTTAAGTTTTGAAGTGACTGTATAAAATTTTTAAAAAGATGCTGAAAAGTAAACCAAGCACCTAAGAATCTTCTGTGGGGGCTGAAGGAGAGACAGGGAAAAGAGGGAAAAACTGGTCGGCATTTAAAGGACCGCAGAATGTACAATCACGTTCCCTGCCGGAGCCTGAGAAAGCGCCGAGTCCTCTTGTACACGGACCCCCGGGAGGTCAAGATAAGCGAGTTACAAATCACTGACAGAACAAGGATGTCCACGTGGGAAACGACATGGGAAAAAAAGCATCATCAAATTGCGTTACATATTCCTCGCCAGTGAGGGCAGGCGGGATGGGGGGTATGGAACGCCCTTCACGAAGTCGGCAAGGGGAACAGCTGCTGGAGATGGCGGAGCCGATTCCACGCTCTGATGCACGCCCTCCGCTGGGAACGCAGAACAATGGTCCATTAAACGTAGAGAAACGCACAAAGCATCGCTAGGCTCAAAACCAGAATGAGAGTGAAGGCAAAGGAAACAAAAGCCCTCCCACTCAAAATGGCCTGTAAACACGGTACCCAAAACACAGCAGATGACTAGTTCTGAAAAAGATAATAAATCAGCTAGAAATGAATCCATCCCGTGTGAAATGTGTCACACGCCCTGTCAGGCGCTTTCAAGAGAAATGTACTCAAGATCAGGGATAAACGAAGGAACCCTGTTTAGTATATGTGCTGCCGAAGCGAGCACATGAAGGAAACCTTTTTAAAAAAGATGTTACAGATAAAAACAGGGAGAAATGAAACCAGAATAAGTAGATAGGAAAAAACAAAATGAGAAATCTGGGAAAGGAAATTTAAAAACAAAAACAAGACACAAAACCTCAACAGAAGGATAAATGTCAGATTGAACACAGTCAAAGGAGGAGTAAACTGAAAGCTAGGAGGGAGGGACACAGCATGAGAAACACGACACAGGAGAGAGGCCACACACAACACACACTCAAACGCCAGTACCCGGACACATCAGGGTAAGGGTTAAGCTGCAAAATATTAAGGATAAAAATCTTCAAAACAAGCTATAATATCTTTTGGAAGCTTAACAGAGCTTTAACATTATCACTCAATTTTAACAACTCTGTGGTTATACAGACATTTAAAGTACTCTTTTTTTTTTTTTTTAAGATTTTATTTATTTGACAGACAGCGATCACAAGTAGGCAGAGAGGCAGGCAGAGAGAGAGAGGAGGAAGCAGGCTCCCCGCTGAGCAGAGAGCCTGATGCGGGGCTCCATCCCAGGACCCTGGGATCATGACCCAAGCCAAAGGCAGAGGCTTTAATCCACTGAGCCACCCAGGTGCCCCTAAAGTAAAGAACTCTTAAAAAGACAGAAAGGGACCACTGTCATTGATGATGACCCTAAATCATTTACAAGAACAAAGCCACTTTATATATTTGTAGTTCACTTTATATATTTGTAGTTAATAGCTATTTTTGATTCCCTAAGATCTTGTGCAGTTTCAGAACTGAAAATTATGTTCCAGCTGCAACAATAGGACTCATTTAGAAATGGAGGATTTGACCTTTAAAAAAACTTTGTGATCGGTGAAAGCATATCAATATGGTCTTCTACTACCGAAAAACTTTGAGGAAGATAAAATTAATTTGTAAACAGCATTTTGAGTTCATTACAGTCAGTTACTATAACCATAAATTATTTGTACATGAAGTAGAACAATTAACAAAGAAGTATGAAAACTGCTTTTTCAAGTGTCATTGATTCTAAACCTTATTTTTACAATCCTTAGTGCATATTTTTTCTAAAAAATCACTTATGTTTTCTGTTAAATGTCATGAGTTTCACCTTGGGCAGAAATCAATAGGCAGAAAATGAATCAGACTTACAGTAATTGATGTCAATAAAGCACACTGGAACCAGTATCTTTTTAAATGCTGAGAACCACAAAGCCATTCCTGTAAGAGAACAGTCTCAAAAAATGCACTCCACTTTCGCTTCTGTTTTGTTTACCTTCTGCTTTCCATAAGGGCAGTTTAAGTACTTCAGACCCTGGGGTGCTGGCAACTGGCCGAAGGACAGTGGTACAGCTGACTAAGGACACAAGCAGCCGGCAGACGTGAGAGTGGAAGGCATAAACCTTCCTTTCCAGGGAACCAGACTGCCAACCACCAGTTTCCTCCTTCCACAGTTAATTCCCCTAAGCTCAGCGGTCACAGGGAGGGACCTCGGGAACCCACACGATGTTCCCTCTGAAGTAACTGAGAGCCATGCTTATAAAATGGATATGGTACTTCTGTGGGTAATTCAGGAGGGTGAATGGGAGAAGACACAATGTCCAAATGAAAGGAGCTTTGGTTAAGGATTTCTTACATACTGAGAGAACAGTACGAGATTCTGGTGCCTTCACCAAGGCTTTTTTTGCATTTACTATGGTCAAATAAATTTTCTGAATACATTCTAGATGTAATATGCTTTTCTATACACCACTTAGGGGATCAGGGTGAAGAAGGAAGACATTTCCAATGTCCCAAAGCATTATGAAGTGGTAAGTTCTTCAGTGAGGCCACAAAAATAAAGTGAAAATCTGGGGAAGAGAGGAAGCAGGTGGCCAAGCTCTTCAATATGGCTTTCCAAAGAACTCTCCATAGTGATTAAAGAAGCAAGGCTTACATTCAGTGTATGAGTCCCTTCAACTCATCTAAGTATCTGTTGAACACTGACCAAGTGGCAGGCACTAGGATATGAGGCTGAGGGACCTTGTGTTCTACTGGGGAGGACAGCCAGATCAACGGGATGCTACCTTCCGAACTAGGTGCTGTCACGTGGAACTGCCACAAACACGCCCACAACCATTCATCCGGGTTACAGAGTATTAACAGTGAAACAGACAATAAAACAGACAGACTGAGGCCCACAAGCAAGCGGACATTCTACCTACACCCCCACCCTACCATCAGGGTGTGCTTACTCTCAGAAAGGCAGAGTGAGCAGTTCAAAAGCCCCAACTTCTGTGGGCACTTGCATCTTTCTTTTGGCTTCTTCCTGTGGACTAAATTTAGGGTCTCAGCACTGAAATGTACCTAAGAAAAACGGTATCAGGCTGCATGCATAAAACTACATGCATCAGACTTAATGGGCAATTTAAGGATTTAAGGATAACCTGATCTAAACACAAATTTCTCGTCTTTTTTTTTAGAGCCTAATCCACGAGTGAGATGGACTCTGCAGACAGGAAGCTAGTTGAGGATGTTGCTACACCAACAGCAAAGGTCGAAGAAACTTTAGGGCTTCAGAAGAAAATCTCCTCGGGCCAATCTGGTGAGAGGGCTTTCAGATAAACCTAAAATCATCAGTTTATTGTACGCTTGCTATTTACCATGCCAAGACAAGCTAGTCTTATCATGAGGTTACAAGAGACAAAACCCTTGTGATCCCATAGCCTGTGGTTTCGTTTCTCCATTAAGAAGTCACGAAATGTTCAGGGTGACCTGAAATCCCTCCTTGAGAAAGTATATCTGAATGCAGCAAGTGAAAGTAACATCATGGTAATGACTTTATAGCCGCTTGAATTTAGTTATTTCAAAGTAACTTATTCATCACATAAGCATTAAAAGCTTGTTAACTGGTGGCACGCTCGCTCATAAGACGTCTGGACAAGGAGCCGCACCAGCACAAGATACCACTGCTATGTGCCACAGGGTCCCTTGAAGTGTTTTGGAAGAAGGTTCACTCCTTGTTTTGTAAATTCTTTGTTTTGACAAATGTATAGTGACAAGTGTATAGTATAGTCCACCATTACAGTATTAAATATTTTCACTGCCCTAAAATCCCGAGCTCTACCTATTCATTCCTCCTTTTCTCCCCACAAATCCTTGGCAACCACAGATCTTGTTGCTGTCTCCATAGTTCTGCCTTTTCCAGAAATGTCATATGGTTGGAACAATATCATACGCAGCCTCTGTCCATTTTTTTCTATTAGGCTGTCTTTTTCTTAATATACAGTGCTCCTTATGTGTTCTGGGCACAATGGCCCTTGGTGGTCATATATACTGAAGGTATCTTCCCCTGTACCAGTTGGTTTTTGCTGTGCAACAAACCACCCCAAAACACAGGGCTTACAACAACTGCTTATTTGGTCATGATTCTAGATGAGCAAGACATCTTGTCTCTGTTCCATGTGTTGTTCACTGGGCTTGAATTTGCACTTATGGTCAGCTGGTGGCCCAACGGCCTCAGTCACACACATACCCAGTGCTTGGCTGGCTGCTGGCAAGGGTGATGGCAGTCATTCAGCCACATGTCCTTCATCAACCAACAGTCTAGTCTGGGCTAGTTAACAGGGTAGTGATTGTAGAATTCTCAAAAGGGCAAGGCTCAATAGGCAAGCACTTTTTCAGGCTTCTACTTGTGCTATGACCACCAAATTGCACTGGCCGAGGCAAGGCACAAGGCAAAACACAAATTCAAAACTGGTTCTCTACCTCTTTATGGGAATCACACAAGCAGACAGGGGTGGGAGGAATTTGGGGCTACTTCTGCAAACAACCTAATGGCATCTTTTGATGAACAGAAGTTCTTAATGTCAGTGTAATTCAATTTATCAATCTTTTCCTTTTTATGGTTCATTTTCTGGGGCTATCTTAAGAAATATTTGCCCAGGGGCGCCT
>RCUC01111877.1:0-20456 GCA_003697995.1 Taxidea taxus jeffersonii
AGAATATTTGTCATGGGAGGACTCTCCTGGGCTCACAGTTGATGAAATGAGGCTAGCATGCTGAGCGAGTCTCTGGAAGACATGGGCTGAGATCTGGGTTTGGAAGGATGGATGAAATTTGGGTAGAAATTTGAAGAGTCATTTTTTTACACCAACTAGTACCAGAAGTCTTTGGCAGGAAATTCAGAGGTTCTTCTTTATAATCAAATATATTTGTTCTATTGGGTTTGGGTAGCTCTCATTGATTAATCCTCTTGTGTTTATAAAGTACAACCACCCAAAATCCAAGTGACCATGTTAACAACTTTGCTAGGACATCAATGGTCAGGTCATATGCTTCCTTGATCATTGCATGCAAATACATTTGGATGAAGATATCTTGATTTTTCTGGCTAACAAATGTTCAAATGATGACAAGAGAACCTCTTAACCCAGTGGCCTTCAAACTAATATCAAGTCACCTTGAGGGCTAGTTAAAAGAGACTTCTGGGACCCACCTTCATCTCCATTGCTAGTTTAGTAGGTATATGGTAGGGCCAGAGATTTTAATAAATTCTCAGCTGACGCTGATGCTACTGGTCTGGGACCACATTTTGAGAACCACTATAACTCCTAACCTGCCAATAACTAAGAATTTCAATGCCTGGTTGTCATATCACTTCCAGCCTTTGGCAGGAAGCAAAGAGTTTAAGGAGTACGGAAGAAGAGCATGTCAGCTCACTCTCCCATGCTTAAGATTTGCTCTAAAATGCTTGGCCTTTTTTTTTTTTTCCTGATAATTTCCATCTTTTATTCATACCAAATGTTCACCCATTCCTATGAGTCTTCTGTGCTCTTCCAAGGCAGGAGAAGCCTAATTAATACTTGGCACATGCATCCCATCTTATTGCTCATGTTTTATTGATACTGATCAATATGGGCGATGGGTCTGCAGATTTGCCTTTCTGAGAGCCGATGAAAGCTTTCTACGCTATCTCTATGCATGGAATGCCCATGTAATGACTTACAGAATCCATTGCTTCACTCTCCACCTCTGGTTTAAATCAAGTTAGTGTTAGATAAGATCTTATTGATTAGGTAAATTGTGTTTATGAGGAGCATCGAATCCTGATCAAACTGACTATCTCTGCACTTTTACTAGAAGCCCTGTTGTCAGGCTGTATGGACACACTTCATTTGCAGGGACAAAGGAGACCTCCCGTGTCTGGAAATGTACTTCGTTGGAAAGCAAGTAGGAGAGGAGTGAGAACAAAGGACTACCCTGGAGTGTCATTTGGGAATTGCTTAGGTGATTTTAGTCACCGGCCCTCAGAGAAATATTTGTTAATCAGACAGTGCTTTCTAGCCGAGGTCTTGTCTGCTGCCCTAAGAAACTGCCAGCTCTCATGGAGATGTGGTTCTTAGAGACTGGCTATTAGATCATGTCAGATCAATGGGGATTAAGTCTTATTTTGACCACAGAGACTAAGGAAGATACATAAATAAGCCAGTTAAAAATAAAGCTAACGCAACCCTGAAATATCTCTCTAAAAGACTGCCATCTCTCTGATGCACCATAAAAATCTCCCAAATAGAACTCAGGAACAGTGCAAATCCTCCAGCATTGATTGCACTTGTGTGCTTTGGACCTTTCCTCGGAAAGTAAGAACTTTTCCAGAAGGTTTATTTTGTCCTCAGTGAGATTGCCTGTTGCTTGAATAGAATGACGGTACTTCTTTCTTAACGCTGGATAACAAAGTACAAAAAACCTGGGTGGCTGAAAAAAACAAATTTATTGTCTCCCAGTTTGGGAGGCTAGAAGTCCAAAATCAAGGTGTTGGCAGGGCTGTGGTCTTTCCACAGCTCTGGGGGAAGATCCTTCCCGGCTCCTTCTAGTCTCTGGCGTGTCCCCGTAGCCCTCGGCCTTTCGTGCCTTCCAGGTACATCACTCCAGTCGTGGCCGCCTTCTCTCTGTGTGTCTTCACAAGATCTTCCCACTGGGGGTGTATCTGTGTCCAAATTTGCCCTATATTGAAGGCTGCTGGTCCTGTTGCATTAGGGCCAAATACCTTATTTCTTAAAAAAAAAAAAAAGTCACATTCTGAAGTGCTGAGGGTTTAGGACTTCAACATATTCTTCTTGGAGGGCACTACTCTATCCAAAATATTGTCAGGCAAGCTCACAAGATACAACATTGGATTCATTTTGTGGGAATCCAAGCCATCCAGCTGGTATTTTGTGATAGGGCGCTTATAATCAGATATTTTCTCTGCATCAGTCAGCAGTTCTGAAGCGTCATTGCTCCCTTTGATTTGATTCAACAAATCCTGACTGGACATCTGTACTGTGCCAGGCACTGTGGTAGACTCCATAGACACAAAGAGGTAAATCAGATGTGGGCCGAATCTGGTAAAAAGTTTGTGATCTAGTGGCTGATTCTGGATTAAAATTACAGGTATAAATTCTCACAGCAATTGGATAACCCCAGAAATAATTTCAAATATTTTAGTCTGAAATTCCCACTCTTAAAGACCAGACTAAGTGATATGACTATCACTTAGTTTAGTGTGGTTTCTCTGGTTAAGAATATTAAAAATTATACTATGACCACTCCGGAAGACTTGCATATGTCATGAGAGCTGTCAAGCAAAAGAGCTGTGAGCACCATCCTATGGCCACAGCTCTACCTAAAGAAGAACATAAATCAGTTTCTCCTTTCCATTCATTGACCTTAGGTGCTTGAATTCTGACTTAATGTGCAGAACACATTGAATACAGCATTGGCCAAGAGACCCAGTCACAGCTGTGTCCGACTAATGCTACATAAGACAGAACTCCACTTTGGACTTACATCAGTGAACTTAATAATGTTTTTTACAGTTTAATCTTCCTGAGCATTTGGGTGTGTCTGAGCATTCCTGCCCTATATGGTTATTCTATCCCTGCAAGTAGGAGAAAAATGACTGCATTTCCTCCTAAAAGCTCCTGCGTGAAAGCATTTTCCAGAATATTCTTCCTCATGCCACCAGTGTCTCTGAATGCTGGGTTGTAGGATCAGTCAGCAGAGAGTCTGCTGAAAGGAGGGAGCTCACAGGGAGAGCTCTATAAAAGCCAGCAGGCCTTTCTGCCTCAGAGGAGAAAAGGTGTTAGTGAATGAGCTTGGATTTTAGAGTCTGAGGACCCGGGTTTGAATCCAGTTCCACATGACCTTGGAAAAGTCACTTCTCCTCTTCGCTGACCTGGGTGACAGACTCATGTCTCTGCCACTGCCAGGCAGCATGGCACGGAGGCCTAGTGGCCAGCTCTGCAGGCCGGGTGAGGAGGGCCCCCTCAGAACTGGGGTGGAGAGGAGACAGGATGCCAGCTTCTCACCCGTTCCTGCTGCCTTGTGCGGGCACAGGGGCTCTCCTGGCTCTTGGCTCCTTGGATCTGTGGTTGATACACAGGCTTCTTGAGGGCTGAGGTGACCCGGGGCAGCAGTGGGGGAGGGCCTCCAGTTCTCAAGTCCTAAAGGGGCATTTTATCAGAGCTTTTGCAGCCATGTACAATTTAAATTTGCTACATCACTCAGAAGCAGGTCTGTAACTGAAATCAGTCTTGTTAAGTCCCCGATCATGGGTGGTGAAAAGCTTGATCTGGTTCCCTAAAGGTGTTTCCATTACTCCCAGTGCACGAACTGTCCTCTTTGTGGTGAATCTGAGCCCAATTCATGATGCTCCCTTTCTCCCCTCTCCCTTTCTTCCCAAGGGGAGGCATTCTGCCCTCTGAGAGGGCTCCTGGCTCGGGGCCAGTGCTGTGGGGGCCACAGCCGAGGCTGTGGCCAGTGTCCTTCAGCTTGCCGCCGCACATGTCTCTGGGGCTCAGGGGTGGCTCGGCCACCCCAGGCCCCACGCTGCTGAAGCCACCCTGAACACAGGCTATTTTATGGAGGCTCTTCGTCTTTCTGTCCTTTCCTTATGGCCTGATATTTCTCCATGTGTAATGGGGTCTTCACTCTTTCCCCGCCTTGACCCATGTTTGACCCCCACCCAGAGAAACTTCTTACATTCACGCCCTGCACCCCGTGTCACTGTCTGCCCTGGAGGCTGTCCCCTCGTCTGATGACACTGTGCTGCACCCTGCTCCAGAGCAGGCTGACAGAGACAAGGGTCAGAAAGCGGTCAGCGGGGCTGGCCCTTCTAGCTGGCAGTGGTGACAGCTTCCCCCAACGGTGTCTCCAGAACCATGGCAGAGCCATGGGGCTGGGAGGGGAACAAGCCCTCCACACGCCCTCTCACTGCTTGTCCTGTTTTCTTTCCAGCATCAGCGATCCATTCATCTTCAACATGTGCGGCAAAGACAGGTCCTCCGACCATTACTCATGCCAGAGTCACAGCTACAGGGACCTCCGGGAGCTCCGGCAGGCTCGTTTCCTGCTGCAGGTATGCCCCGGGGAGGGGGCAGAAGGGCCATGGCACGGGTGTCTCATGGCACGGGTGGTCCAGGTGCCAGTGAGTCCCCATTGGACTGTGAGGAACACACTCTGTGACCCCCCTTCACACCTGTGCAGAGCCCAGTGCCCTTTGGGACACATCTGTGAGTGTGACTTGTGTTGTGCCTGGTGTCCTGGTTGGCAGGTTTGATGTCTGCTGCACTCACTCCCTGCTTCACTGCTCCTTGCTATTTGGCTGCTGGAACCTTCTCTCTCTTGCTGCATCATTTAGGACCCAGCCTCTTTGCTTTATTTTCCCTTGCCGTGCTCCAAAGTGGCATTGGAGATTCTAGAATACAGGACAGGGCAGCTCCACTGCCTCACGGCAGAGCAGATAACTGAGAGTCCAGGGTCAGCCTGCCCTGTCTGAGGGTGCGGACCGCCTCCACTGACCTCCACCCCTGCCCTTTGCCCTCCCCACAGCCAAACCCAAACTCCAAACTCCTGGGCATTTCCTGGGTCAAGTGGTTTGGATATCTCCTGACTGTCCCCTCCAACCAGGCTCCCAGGGCTTCACCCAGTACCTCCAAGGGCTCACCAGGGGCTAGAGGAGCCTGTTCCCTACAGAGGCAGGGATCTGCCACCAGCTAGGCACAACCTGAGGCTTCTCACTTGAGTTACAAGGGGAGGAGCCCCTGCTGGCCTCAGACACCCCTGGCCTCCCCCTGCCCAGCCTGACTGGTAACGAAGCTGCATCTGTGTCCAGAGGCCTCCCAGGCACAGGCAGAGGAAGAGATGAGAGACCACTCTTGGAGTGGGGAGGGGCCCCAAGCTCTCCTCTACCCTTTCTGTATGGTCTCTGCTCTGCTAAGGCCAACAAGGGGACAGGGTTTGGCCCTAATCAGCCTAGCCATAAGAGTGTTTTGTTGGTAAATGTCTTTGGGTCTATAATTTATCATGGAATCCTCCTGCTGGGGGGGCCACCTTATAATTCTCTGACACTGAAACTCAGGAAGGCCTTTTAGGTGGGCTCATTCAAGAAAGGATCCACAAGCTGCTGGAGTCTGACCAGCCCTCTTCCTCCCTCTCCACTGATTTTGTCCACAGAGTGTTGGTTCTCATCTTGCCTGACCTTAGTGAGCTTCTTTGCAAGGACAGTGAGTGAGAAGGGGACCCCTGGAGGAAGCCCTCCTCTGGGGGTTCTGGGCAGTGTGGCCAGCATGTGCCTCAGCCTGACCGTAGCAACGACACCTTGTGTCTTCCAGCATCACATAGATAGCGCTCAGCACATGTTTTGGCCTATCTAAGTACTCAAAATTATCATTTTATGACTATGCCTACCTTATAGGTTATATGTAGTAATACATAGGTATCAGCAAACGAGTTTCTTCCCCCAGTGCCCCTCAGTAAACAGTGATGGTTTCCAGATGTTTGGTTATTGGCCTGACTGTAGTGGGAGGGAGAAATGGGAGGGCATGTGAGCATGGGGGTGGGATTTAGGGGCAGGGAGAGCTTTGTGAGCAAGGCCCCCATTTCTCTTAGGTTCTCCCAGGAGAAAGTCAGATCTTGGCTACTCAAAGTTGCCAGGAGAAGCCATTATCTCTGCCTTGATCATCTGTTTTGCACAGTGCTTAGATTTCTAGTCACAGAAAATACCCGAAGCTCCTACGTGCACCCCCAGCCAGAGGGGGTTGCATTATCATCACAGACAATTTGCCTCTGTTCAGGAGCCTAGTGGACTGAACTTTGAGAGCTCCCTTCCAGTCAGGTGGAAGGACATGACTCTGATGCAGCAACCCCTCCGTGTCTCTGTGCCCCGGCCTCACCCCTGCCTCCAGCCCTGGGAATTCTCTCCCGGACCCCATCTCATCCCCGAGCCTCATCCTCCATGCAGGTTCTCTCTGTGGCTGTTCCAAATATGCTATTTACACAGCTTGCAATAGAAGGAAGGGAGACAGGGAGGGAGGAGAGAAAGGAAAAAGAGAGTATGTAGAGTTCATTTCGGCATTAATCAAATATCCTTGCTAGGTCAACAAGACCACAACAGAGTGGCTCGCAAAATGAGCTGGGCAAAGCACCCTGTGCCTGCAGGTCTGTGGGTCCGCTGCCCAGCTTGTGAGCTGCACACGCCCCCCAGCCAGTTCCCCTAATGTTTCTGATAGGGTGACTCTCTGGTTCAGGAAACCAAACTGGTGACCCAGAAGTGAAAGTGTCTGAAGGTATTGCTGGGCCCTTTCCTCCCTCTCTCTGTTCCTGGCTTATCCTGGGAGTGGGGCTCTTGCTTTCTGCTCAGTTAAAGGAAGTCTGAGGCCCCCTGCCCTCCTACTCATCCTGAGGGGACTCCCCTCATCACCATCACCAAGGAGGTTAGAAGAACCAACCAGGAAGGGTTCTCTGACACAGAGAACCAAATGACCCCTGGCTAGAGGCTCTGTGGCCTGGGGTCCCTCCATTCCAGGCAATTTCAGCAGCAGTGAAAGGGGTTTCTCTTTATAGGATATCGCTCTGGAGCTCTTTTTCCAAAATGGATATTCCAAGTTTCTCGTCTTTCACAACAACGATCGGAATAAGGTCTTCAAAAGGTAAGGGTTTAAAAATCCTCCTCTAAGAAAACTGATCACAAACTGATTGCAGAGCAGACACGGCTCTGTTCTGTTCTCAGGAGTGCTGTTTGCAACCCACAGCAAGCAGGATTTAGGTCAGACACAGGAAGGACTTACTGACCTACAGAGCTATTAAACCATGGAACCAAATACAGAAAAAGCAGCAGAAGTACCTTCTCCAAATCCTGGGAAACAGGCTCCATTTCACAAACTGAAGTAGTTTAGGACAGTAATGACTAAAGAGGGAAGAACATATGCAGACACAACACATTTAAGAAGCTGGCTGTTTAATGGGCCTTCCAGAATCTTCTGGCTTTGTTTTTTTAATTTTCCAAATAATTTTTTTGGCTTAATCTTTCTTTTTGATCCCAGTTGCCAATTTCAGTTGTTCCAATTTCGTATTTCACTGGAAAGAATTCCAAACAACTGATTTCCCACTTTTTCATGGAACATCTTTTTTTCTTAAAGAGAGAAGCCTACTGTTTTAGTTGAACTTCTTTCTCCAAATAGATGAATCAATCTAAGAAGTTTAAGCTGGAGTTTAAATGTTTTGAGACTAATGGTTATTTTTTTTTGGCACTATTAAAGTTACAGACAGACTGATTTGTGGAGAATCTAGAAGGGCCAGAAAGGAAAGGAGGTTCCTAGCCATAGACAGATAACACAGAAGGCAGATGGACAGAAGGGGTGGTTCAGCTTCACTTGGGGCTGGAAGTTCTGAGGTGATTTGTGACACTCCCATTTTGAGCTCAGAGGTTCTAGCCTAGCCTTCCTATTGGCCCTGGCCAGTAACTGGTGCCAGGACCAGCTGCTGGGACCAAAGGACAGGGCCAGTATGAAGATGACTCCTGCAGAGAGGCTGTTTCCCCAGCTCTGGGCACATCTCCATTGCCTTTGGGCCTTCCTCTGAGGTGGTTCCAAGGAAGGCCATTATATGGCCTCCTAAGGCTTTCTTCAAGTTCTATTTTAGACCAAATAGAAGAAGTACACAGGCAATGTGGAACCTCATGTCCATTTCCCCCTGTGATTTCTGTGTGTTAAACATGGTTTTTCACAGTTAATCTAGAAGTTTTATTTTTTTAAAGATATTATTAATTTGACAGAGAGAGATCACAAGTAGGCAGAGAGGCAGGCGAGGGGGCGGGGAAGGCTTCCTGCTGAGCAGAGAGCCCGATGTGGTGCTCGATCCCAGGACCAGGATCCAGAGATCATGACCCAAGCCAAAGGCAGAGGTTTAAGCCATTGAGCTACCCAGGCACCCCTAGAAGTTTTATACATCCTTGGCTCAGGCAGTGAATATTGGCCAAACCATACCCAACCCTGCCTCAAGGAGCCTTAAATTAGAGGCATTTTCAGTGGTTGCTGAAATTGGCAACAGAATTGTCGAGTGCCTGGCCCAGCCTGCCAACATGCAGATAGTTTTATTGTTATCATTTTTATTAAGTGTATAATGAGAGCATGCCTCAGAGGTGCACCTGGATCTGGGGTTCATGACCTGGGGGACAGGTTGGAGTATGTGTGGGGGGCAAGTATATACCCTCCTTCTGGACTGGCACCAGAAATGTCTCCCTGGTGGTAGAAGACTCTTGACTGCTGCTGGAATGATCCTTTCCTTTTTGTTTAGCTTCTGCTCTTTCCAACCCACCTTGAAGGGGAAAGGCATCGCAGAGGAACCCCTCAATCTAAGGTAAGGGCGCAGGCAGGCGTCAAGCCATGCTCTCTGAACATGGTGCTGGCCTTGCTTTGATTGTTTCCATTTGTCTGATCCTACGGTGAAGAAGTTTTGCAAAGAGCACATCTGTCTACCTTCCCCTTCATTTTGCTGTCTCCCATCCTCATCCTCTCACCCTCTTCCTGGAGCTGCTTCTGTCAATTAAACCTCTACAAAGGGAACTTGAAATTCCATGGCCTCTGTGACTTTTCAGACCAAAATGCAAGAAGCAGCCCTCTGCCTGTGGTAGGCGGGGCAGGTTGCCTGGTGTGGTGTCAGCGCAGGCCCAGCCTTGGTGTCAGGCCCCTGGGCAGGGGCTGTGAGCGGTCCCAGCTCTGTCCTTCCTTTGTGAGACTCTCTGAAAGCTTAGAAGCTCAGTTAGCAGAGGGTGGAATGGGAGTCAAATATTAACTTATGAATCTGTGATATGGAGCACCTTGCCAGGGAATGACATGCTTCTAACCTCCTCCCACGGCCTACTTTAACAAGTACCCGGTTCTCTGGACGGCTCATTTGGGATTGGTAAGTGCTTTTATTTCAATTAGCAATGAAATGAGAAGAAGAGATGGTTGCTGGTTTTTCTCTGGGAGTTTATGTTGAGAGGGGTGTCCCTAGAAGATTCAAAGTATTTATAATAAAAATATATATATTTTATAATGACTGTGGAACAGCTACTGCCCAGTCATTCATGGCAATTTATCAATAGCGTGTTGCTTGTGGCGGTTGCTCCTGGACAGAGCATCAAGCAGCCAGCATCTTCCCTGTCCTCACTGTGTGTGCATTTTCTCGAGGAAGGTAGAAGGAGGCAATGTCAATGAGTGAAATACAAAGCATATTAGATAATAAGTATAAAAAACAAAGTAGGTAGAGGCATGGATTGAAATCTTAGGGCGGTAAGGGAAACCCTCACCCAGAAAGCAATATTTGGATTCAACTGTGAACAAAGTGGGGAAGCAAGCTTGCAGATCACCGGGGAAAGAGCATTTCAGGCTGAGGGAAGAGCAAAGGAAAGGCCATGGGTGGAGGTGGGGAGCACAGTGGGATCAGCTGAGGCCAGAGTGCTTGAGGTGCAGGGAAGAGATGGGAGAGAGGGAGCAGGGGCTAGTTCATGCAAACCTTGGGGCTCCTGGTAATACCATTGGGTTTTACTCGAATAAGTGGGCAGTATTGAAGGAATGCTGGAACCTAACTTATATTATAAAAGAATGACTCTGGCTTCTGTGTCAAGAATAAGCATAGTAGGTCAAAGGCGAAGTGGGAATCCACTTAGGAGGCTTTGGCAATAATGCAGCTGAGAGATGGTGATGGCTTGGATCAAGACTGGGGGGCACAAAGATGGTATGATGTGCTCTGTTTATGGACGCATTTTGAAGCCATGTCTGCTGGGATTTGTTGAGAAATTAAGTGGTGTGTGTGTGTATGTGTGTGTGTGTGTGTGAGAGAGAGAGAGAGAGAGAGAGAAAGAAAGAGTGAGAGAGAGAGCACTTAAAGGTAAGACCAAGGATTTAGGCTTGAACAATTGGAAAATAGAATGGAAAGACTGTAGGAAGGACTACTTCAGGGTGTGGTGGGTAGCAGGAGCTCAGCCTGGGGCATGTTAACTTTGAGATGCCTGTCAGACATCAAGGTAGAGATATCATGTAGACCCGGGGGGTATATAAACCTAGAGTTTAAGGGAAAGGTCCAGGTGAGATAGAAACTTGGAATAGTGTTTAAAGCCTTGAACCTGGCTAAGATAACCAAGAGGAAGAGTCCACATGGAAAAGAGGTCTAAGGATTGTGCCTTGGGATATGCCAACCTTTAGAAGCTAAGGACATGGAGAGGATCCAGCTGGAGAAATGGAGACATTATAGTCAGGGAGATAGGAGGGACAGACTGCAGGTGTGGGTGATGTCCTTCAAGCCAGTCAAGTGTTCAAGGAGGGAGTGGTCAACTGCGTTGGTGATCAAATATTATTGGTAGGCCAAACAAGAGGAGAACTAAGAAATGATCATTAAATTTCGCAACAAGGGGGTTATTAGTGACCTTCAGAAGATCAGTTGGAGTAGCTGCCAGCAGAAGCTTCCTGTTGTGCCAGAGGATAACCCTTTAGTTGGTAGATCGTGGGAAATCCAGGGCATACCAGGGGATGGTCCAGGAGGCACAGGCAGCACTGGGCTACTAGAAGAGGGGTAACTGTTTACAGGCTGGAATGGGTGTATTTCAGTAGTTCAACAGTGGTACAGTCCCAGTTGTGCATATCAGCCCTGGTGATCTCATGTTATTTATGTCTCATGTAAACTTTAATGTCCATACTTGGATTTCTCCGCAACATTTCAATTCAAGTATGTAAGGCCACTTCAAACTAAATGAAGCCAAAAAGCAGATTCATCATCTCACATACCTGAAGACCAGCAAAGGTCTGGCTCCAGGCATGTTAGGCTCTCTGGGCTCAATAAATCCCAGCACACTGTAGGTGTACACCTCATAGCAAGGGTTTCCTTTGAGTAAACTCCATTCCTGACAGGCTGTCCAAGCATAATGGCATCAATGTCCCCAATAGCTCTAGTCAATGACTTAGGAATTCTACCACAGGAGGAATGCTCTATCCCAGTAATTTTAGAAAAATCCCCAAAATGATTTTCTTCTGTCAAAGTTAGGTTAGTACCCATCCTAGAACTAATCAGGAGTTTTCATAGGGCAGATCAGTGTCATGTGCCCACCCACCTTCTAGAAGTGGGATCAGCCCCACCCAACAACATAGATGAGACTGACAGGGTCATGGTTCCCCAAGATCATCAAGGCTCTGTTATCATAAGAGGGGTGAATACGGAGGGGCCAACCAAAGCAGATAGCCATCCACTACTCCATGTGGAGAGCTCCCCCATGCACCACTGTACTCATGAGCTGGACACTCATTTCCTTTCTCCCTGGAATCTTTCTATCTTTGCATCAACTTTGACATGTCACTTTGCTGAACCCCATTTGTCTCTGTATCACACTGTTTCTCATAAATGATGCCTGTGCTATCATTCAGTAGACACCCATCTGTCCCACAGCTGTGAGCCTCACTCTGTCCATTCCTATACTGTTGTTCTCAGAGTCTTCGAGATGACTTGCCCTGATAATGCACACTTATGTCTGCACAGGTAAGCTTCTGAATTTCTGTCCCAGATGGAGGGGGAAAAGACAAAGGAGCTGCAGAGGGAAGAATACATAAGAGGAGCTAACAAAAATGACCACAAAGTGTCAGGAGAATTCTTGGCCCAGGGAATGAGTCAAAGATGTAGAAATCACTCCTCACTCATTCATAGGGATGGCCCTAGACACTAGCCTGTGTACCACCTTGCACCTGTGAGACAACTGGGCACTGTGCTATTTTTATTTCCATTTTGTTTATCTTTCCCATGATGGCTGTCTGGGCCCATTGGTGCAGGATCTTCCAGGGGCATTTTGTGCCTGCCTGGCACAGCCCCAGCACAGCTCTAACCATGGAGGCCCTTGGGAAATATAAAATGGAAAATTTCTGGAGTCAATTGAGAACAGTGCGTGGTACACCAGAGAAAGGCTTATCGAAGCTCATGAAAGATGAGCTTTGACAAAATGAGGAAGTCCCAGTGGCAGCACTGGTCCTAAGCGCTAGGACTACCCAAGCAGCTGGGAACATGGTGAGACTGTGTTGCAACAGCTAGCAGTGGACTTTGAAATCAAACCTCAAACCAATTTGGGCTCATAATAGGTGCTCAATAAATACTGTAATTTCTTTGCTTAGTTTTAGCAGCACCTGCTGTATTTGTAGGGTGTATATGGAACAATTGATTAAAAACAGGTGGCCTTCTGTGCTCTCAGACCTTGTGCATCTTTCCTCTCCAGCTCTTCTCCCACCAGCCACACTGGACCTTCAGGAATTTCAGAGAGGGAAGGCAACAGTGGCCCCCAGCCTTCAGAGGACTTGGCTGACCATAGCCCCATTCATAGAGCAAACTTCATTATATTTTCCATTTGTATTACTAAGGGCAAGGCCCAATCCACATGGTGGGTCTTGAAAAATACCCATCTTCTTTTCAGTCATTATAGGAAACATGAGTTTCTCTTCTTTGATAGAAGTGTGCAGTTTCATTCTGAGAGTTTTCAACCAGCCCAAGAGTCTTGGCCTGTGCTATAGGTTTTTGTATCTTCAACTTCCAGCTTTTGAGAACTGATTTGGTCCCTCTGCAGATGATCCCCTACTATAAGAAACCTGAGGTTTTGGGTGGGTACCAGAGTTTTGTCTAGAATTCCCATGGAGACAATGGCTGTCTCCATAACTGAATTCCAGGAAGGTTCTGTGAGCCTGAATCCAAAGTGGGAAATACTTGCAAAGCCTGGATGAACCTGGCTTCTGTAATCCATCCATGCCTTCCCATAGAACAAGACTAGAGCATTCTGATGAAAGCATGGTGGCTTGATCAGATATTCATAGGGGGCAAGATTCTGCAAGCCTCCAGGGGTTTCTCATAGAAAGCCAGCTAGACACTTCACTAGCTAAGTGTCTGGCAGCCAGAAAGCCCCACAGGCAGGCTCTCCTGAGATCTGAGGAGGACTAGCTGAAGGAATAGAAAGCACAGTTGGAGTGACGGGGAAGGTCAGCTGGTTGAGAATGCCCATGTGAATAAACACATCCTTATACTTACAGTGCTCTGTGCCCTCCACAGACGGTTGCAAACAGCTATGAACTTAAATGCAGGGTACAACGATCATTTTAAAATGACCCCAAAATTCCTTTTTCTTTTTTAAAAAGATTTTATTTATTTATTTGACAGACAAAGATTACAAGTAGGCAGAGAGGCAGGCAGAGAGAGAGCGGGGTGGAGGGGTGGGGAAGCAGGCTCCCTCCCAAGCAGGGAGCCCGATGCGGGGCTCGATCCAGGACCCTGGGATCATGACCTGAGCCGAAAGCAGAGGCTTTAACCACTGAGCCACCCAGGTGCCCCCCAAAATTCCTTTAAAGGAGAAGAAAATAGATGTGATCAGGTACCTGAGTGATCTAGTTACCTAACTGTCTTGAAACTAAGAAAAAAAAAATGAAATTGTGCTGGGTTATATCATTTTCCAGTGACAGAAAACAAGAAATAGGGATTTTTGTGAACTTTTCTTTTTCCTGGAAAATACTTTCTCTTGGCACTGAATATCAAATTTGTCCTTGTCTAAAGGGTAGTGGATACCAAAGAAGGCAGTTCCCTTTCTACAAGATGAGAAAAAAGAGTGCTGCTGAATGTAATCTTCTATATTGATGTTCTGAAAAAGTAGGGCCCTACCATTTGGACTTACTTCTGTGCAGACATTTCTTTGGGATGCCAGCAGTTTATGTTTTCCCAGTGGTTTCAGTTCATATTGAGCCCAGAGTTTAGAAAACTCAGAGAAATCAAAGCTGGGGTGCCTATCTTGCTCTTCTCGACATCTCTGAAATACACAGCACACGCCTTTTATTTGTTTTAAAATTTTTTATTTAAATTCAATTTAGTTAACATTTAGTGTATTAATTTCAGGAGTTTAGTAATTCATCAGTTGCATATAACACCCAGTGCTCATTATGTCATGTGCCCTCCTTAATGTCCATCACCCAGTTATCCCATTCCCCCCCACCTCCCCTCCAGCAACCCTCGGTTTGTTTCCTAGAGTTGATTCTCTTCTAGTTTGTCTCCCTCTCAATTTTCATCTCATTTTTCCTTCCCTTCCCTATGTTTGTCTGTTTTATTTCTTAAATTCCAGATATGAGTGAAATCATATGGTATTTGTCTTTCTCTGACTAATTTCGCTTAGCATAATATCCTTATCCACATCATTGCAAATGGCAAGATTTCATTCTCTGCTATGGCTGAGTAATATATATATATATAACTATTATATATTATCTTATTTATATATTAATATATAATATCATATTAATATACAATATAATATATTATATATAAATATTATATAATTATAATTACTATATGTTATATATTATATAATATATATAATATATATATTACATACATATATGTGTGTGTGTATACACACATATATGTAAAATATCTTTTTTATCTATTCATCTCTTGGCAGACATCTGGACTCTCTCCATATTTTGGCTATTGTGGACCTTGATGCTATAAACATTGAGGAGCATGTGCCCCTTTGAATCGCTATGTTTGTATCCTTTGGATAAATACCTAGTACCACACACACACACACCACTTTAAATGGGCCAGAGGCATCCTTCCATCCTTCCATAGCCCTGGTCTCTGAAATGCTTCCTTGCTGTGTCATCAAAGCCATGTGGCCCAGGGCTAGAGTAGAGTAGGCTGTTAGGTATGAGGCAGAGCTTATATGTGGGACCTGATTGTATCTGGGTATTTGTAGTTTCTGAAATGTTCTCTCAATTGTATAGCTTACTTAAATGTAACATTTAAAAGGAAATGCATTTTTTTTTTGGCACAGAGTTCTACAGTTGAGTGTTGTCAGAGTTTCCTTTATAGATTCTCTTTGAAAAATGAAAGACAAAGAGCTCAGAAAACCAGCCATAAGAAACTATAAATTCCCATTAGATGATGGTCTTTCAGGATGGTCAGTCACACCCTCAGAAGCATCCACAGTGTGGAGGCTGAAATTCAAGTACCTCTTCTCCCCATGGCTGCTCCCTGAGTCCTGCTCTCCAGAGATCAATGCTGTTGACCAGCTGGGAGGCTAGGAATCTGTCATGTACGTGATCACTCTGATAATGATAGCTTCAGCCTCATCACTGAGTGCAGAAACATGCTTCTTGTGCTTCTTGGGAAACAGGGGGGGGGGGGGGGGAGCAACTGTAGACACAACAGAGCTCAGACCCCAGTGTCTAGAGCTGAGTTGCTAGAACCTGAAGTGAACTAAACAACTGGTGGTATAACCATTGCCCCAGCATTTAGGAACTTTCTTTTTTTAAAAAATATTTTATTTATTCATTTATTTGACAGAGACACAGAGAGAGAGAGAGAGAAGACAAGCAGAGGGAGTGAAAGAGGGAGAAGCAGGCTTCCCACCCAGCAGGGAGCCCAATGCGGGGCTCGATCTCAGGACCCTGGCATTATGACCTGGGCAGAAGGCAGATGCTTAACGACCGAGCCACCCAGGCGCCCCTAGGAACTGTTCACATCGTTGGCTCAGCCAGCCATGAGCAGCTGAGTCCAGTGACCTGCAGTGAGCCCTCTGTGGATCATGTGTAGACCTTGGTTTCAGACCCTGCTCATGTGACTGTTATCTCTCTTGCTCACATCTCCTACTTGCTATACCCTTAGCCAGGACCTCAGACCCACTTCTAAGTAACAGCTGAAATTAAGCCTCTCTGTCTACACCAAGCCTGGCCTCTTTATGCTTCCAGCTTAGTCACATTGTTTCCATGGGGCCAGGAGGGGTTGGGGGGAAAACCCAGAAATGAAGAGTGGCCCACTGGTTCAAGGTCCCCCACCCAACTTGCTCCTTGTGCCCACTCACCACCAGAAAACCTGGAACATGGGTAGAGAAGCCATACATTTTCTTTTTATTATTATAGCATCTTCAATGACAAGATCAACAATAGTCTGGTGAACTGAGGTCAAGGTGCTCTTTCTCCTGAAATGCCTTAGCTCTTCGAGATGGTTGCCGCTTGTGGTATTTACTCACAAAATAGCACTTGGCAGATGTACAAGGATCTGCTTATTGCTGCATCTAGGCTGCAAGATTGTTTAAAAAATTTTTATTTTAAAATAACTATAGATTCACAGTAAGTTGCAAAAGTAATACATAGAGTCCCCATACAGCCTTCTCTTAATTTCCCTATATGGCTGTTACATCTTATGTTAACTCTAGTACAATTTCAAAACCGGGAAATTGACATTGGTATACTATGTATGCATAGTTCTGTGTCATTTTATCCTATGTGTACAGTCTATAACCACCATCACCATAACAGAACAAGTTGTTTATAGAACCACAGAGAGAGCTCTTGTGCTACCATTTTATGGTCCTGCCCACCTTCCCACCACCTCTCACCAGTGTTAAAGCCTAGAAACCCCTGATCTGTTTTTTATCACAATCATTTTGTTCTGTAGAGAATGGTCTAAAAATGGAGTCAGAGTGTGTGACCCATGGAGGTTGGCCTTTTTTACTCAGAATAATGCTACTGAAATCCATCCAAATGATTGCATGTATCAATAGTATGCCCCATTTTATTGCTGAATAGTATTTCATGATATGGATATACTAGAGTTTAACCATTTGCCCATTGAGAGAAACTTGACTCTTTCTAGTTTAGGGCCATTACAAATAAAGAAGAGTACCTACATTTAATGTAATTATTGAAATGTTAGGATATAAGTCTGCCATTTTATTTTTTGTTTCCCTGTTTATGTTTCTTCCTATTGTTCATTTCTCTGTTTTCTTTTTTTTTTTTTGCCTACCCATGCAATACTGAAAGATTTGTTAAAATTCTACTTTATCTGTAGTACTTTTGAGTATATTTCTTTGTATGAATATTTTGTATAAATTTTAGTTGCTTGAGGGATTGTATTATACATACATAACTTACCACAGGCAACTGGCATAGAGACTTTACCAGTTTGAGTATAAAGACCATAAGTCTTTTAAGTCTTAAAGTCTTCTTATAAAACTTCAATTTTCTATGACTTATGTCTATCATTTTCTTAAACATTGCCTTTATATATGTAAAAAAAATTCACCAAATATTTCCCAAAGTCATTTTCACACATAAATGGTCTAAAGCAAAGAGAGACAAAGTGAATTTAAGAAGCAAGTCAGTATCTTGGCCAGCACCACAAGGCCTGGCTTCCAGAATGTTCCCCTTACCACTCTCTTTCTTCTCCTAACCGAGGTCTTTTCTCCTTCAGAGTCGTTTATCCTTGTTGGCTGATTAGTCTTCAAGTTTTTGCCATAAACTACTCTAGGGAGATGTTGAACGGATCCTGGGGATGGAGACACAAGAGACTGAGGCGATTTTACTCCAGGTCATGGAGGCAAAACACAGCAAGAGGTCACACAGGGGTCATCTAGGTCATGCCTGGCTTTCAGAGAGGGCAGGGACTAGGTTAGCCTAAATGGGGTTTTTGTTCTCTTTGAGGAAAGCAAAACCCCATGGTTTTCCTAGCAAGTGTTTTTAGGCTTAATACAATATTCAGGAAAGAAAAGTGACCGTGTATTTTAGAGCATGAAGGAACATCAACATCAAGCCTTTTTCTTGATGAGAAAAAAAAGAAAATGTGCAAGATGACTCCTAACTTATCTTATCTCCATTCTCTGCTTCATTCTGCTGCCAGGGTTTCCTGGCTAACAAGGTATCTACCATGAACATCTCCTGTGGCAAATCAAAACCCCCTTACCATTTATTTATCAGTCCTGGTGAAGGTAAACACACTTACAATGCTTTCCTAAGACATGGCTGTGAGAATGAAAGCATTATCAAGCACCCAGACCAACAATGGCAAATAAATGTCATCTTGCACACCAACCACTCAGCTGGCAGCGAATCCGGGACCAGTGCCTGGGGGTTGTTGAGGACCAAGGGCCATGGGAGAAGTATGGTGTGAGGGAGCAAGAGAGAGAGTAAGGGGCAAATCTGTGGTCCAGAACAAGATCTGCCTGGGGGCACAGGGAGACTCTTTTGCTTCCTTCCTGTTCTCTGCCAGTTCCTTTGAGTGACTAAGAGGGGAACATCAATGCTAAAGAAAAAATGTCTCCAGGGGTTAGGAATGGAAATGGGTAGGATCCAAATAACTGGGCACAACTCTGTGTTTGGATCATGTGTCCTGCCTGGATTCTGTACTTCTTGGTGAGAGATGAAGTCACTAAAATAGAATGGCTACCTCAAGGCCATGTTCAAGGCCCCACATACAAGCGGTGTCTCCTGAGCCTAAGGCAGGACATCTCATCACTCACTTCACAGATGAGGCTGCTCTGTTTGTCTTGGGAAGGGCTTCTGGGAAATCACTTCTGGGGTAAATGTAAAGGAGGGTACTTTCAAAGCTGACCATGAGGCAGCGAGACAGATTCTCTAATATTCTACCGCTAGATACATAAATGTATAATCCTATTGTAAACTATATGATAGCAGGTATCAAAAATTATTTAAAAAACATGATGCTTAACATATTTGCAATAATAAAGCTACAGCAAGAAAACAACGCAGAATAGTTTGTAAAGCCTTCATCGTAGAGACTTGCCTCACCAAATTATTTCTAGGAGTGAATTACTGGAAACAACTTGAATACCCAATAGTAACTTATGTTTGTTTGTTCAACTGGCTCACAGATGTTTTAAATTATGGTTATTAAGACCATGTAACAACATGGATTTCAAAGCAGGATGAAAATGAGGTAAATGTTGTCATTTTAACTGCATATAAAAATATATACAGGACCATAACTAGTAAAGAAATCCATCACTATGATCACTGGCTCACACTGTAGGGCTGTGGATACTTTAAGATGTTATATTTAAAACTATGCTGTGGTTTAGTTATTTTCATAATTGAAAACATTTAATAAAGGGAAAAGCTGAAAAGGGAATTTTGAGTTGTATTTTCAGAGATTTTGAAGAAAGAGTTGCCACAGCTAAGCATTCCAAAGGAAAGTAAGCAGCGAGGAGTGAAGAAATGAAATATGCTGTCTGCCATGCTTTATCATGTGAAAAAGAAACAAGCTAGTCCCACTGAATTAACAGATCTCCCTGCTTTTCCACTGACCGCTACAAAACTTGCCACCAACATAGGAAAGCCCTGATTAGGGAAAAAAAAATGGTTTCCTAAACATATCTTCCTTGATCCTTTCCTTATTTAGGCAGTATGAAGGGATGAGTGAGTGTGAGTGAATCATACAGAGAAGGTTCTCTCCACCACTGTCAATTCTACCAAAGACTGACTGTGACTAAGGACACTGTCCAAAGTAGTAATACAGCTTTGAGATGCACCAAGCTTTAGTTCATGCAGAGGACTGACCTCTACTGAGTACTTACTCTGTGTGCTATTTGCTATAGGTACGCAACAGCCTTTCCAAATGGGGCTGATATTATTCCCACTTTACAGATGAAGGAACCAACACTGAGTAAGGTGTCCAGGGAAATGAAAAAAGCAGAGCTGTCCTGGACCTGGATCTGTCCAACTCCAGAATCTTTAGCTTTTCTCTAGGCCAGGCCAGACCTGCGTACCACTTGGCCCTGATTGCCTCTCAGACAATAACATCTGGTCCCGTTTTCTTTCAACTGGTCTGCCCAGGACAAGGCAAGCTTTCCCCTGCTGACCCAGTCCCTGCATCTAGCACAGTGCCTAGTAAGGTATTTATTTATTGACTACACTGACCCATACCTGCACCCATTCTTTCCTTACTCCCACAAGAGTCTGGAAAAAAGCTGGACATAAGAAGATGGGAATGCAATCTCATTCATTCACAGCCAGTCAAGAGCTTGCAGATTCAGTCTAGAAAGCTCCTAGAACAAGCTGTGCATGTGCAGACAAGAGAAAAGATAAGACTGCTTTCAGTCCAAGACATTACCTACCAACACTTAATGATAATATCTGCCCATCTCTGTGGCTCAGTTTTGTCACCGTCCCAAAACTCAAGTGTCCATCTGCCTTCCTACATCTGCCTTCCATGCTCTGAGATTCCTGGCCTCTGAAGCCCTGAGCCAAAGCATGCCCACAGAATGAACTCCACATCTGGGAGCTGGCAGTCGGTCCTGAAGTGCATGACACTGTGACTAAGAGCATGCTGGCCATATCGGCTGCCC